>CAUYON010125723.1:0-96188 GCA_963573935.1 Arctocebus calabarensis
AAAGGGAACACTTCTACATTGCTGGTGGGAATGCAAACTAATACATCCCTTTTGGAAAGACGTTTGGAGAACACTCAGAGATCTAAAAATAGACTTGCCATTTGACCCTATAATTCCTTTACTTGGTATATACCCAGAAGACCAAAAATCACAGTACAACAAAGATATCTGTATCAGATTGTTTATTGCAGCCCAATTCATAATTGCTAAATCATGGAAGAAGCCCAAGTGCCCATTGATACACAAATGGATTAATAAACTGTGGTACATTTGTACCATGGAATATTATGCAGCCTTAAAGAAAGATGGTGACTTTTCCTCTTTCATATTTACATGGATGGAGCTGGAACACATTCTCCTTAGTAAAGTATCTCAGGAATGGAAGAAGTATCCAATGTATACAGGCCTAATATGAAGCAAATTTATATCTTTCATGTGAAGGCTACAACCCAATTATTGCACAAGAAGATGGGGAAAGGAGAGGGAGGGAAGAGGAGGGAGAGGGTGGGGGGAGAGAGGATAAAGGGTGGGATCACACTTGAGGTGCATCTTTGAAGGGCCAGGAGAAACCTACTAAATGCAGAACACAAATGTTTTCACACAGTAAATGAGAAAATCTCATGAACGTTATATCGAACAGGCAGATGAAAATATTTCCGATTGTATATGAAGCCCACACACTGTACCCCATGATTGAACTAATGTACACAGCTATCATTCAATTAAAAAAAAAAAAAGAGTTTGAGGTTGCTGTGAGCTGTGACGCCATTGCACTCTACTGAGGGGCAAAATATAAAACTGTTCAAAAAAAAAAAAAGTTGTGGTGGTTGGTGCCCCCTAGGTCCTGCATCGTTCAATGGTCCCTGTGCTACACATACTATTAAAAGATGACCTAATAGATACAGAACCATCTTTCTTGGTAGGTATAGAAGCATAAATAAGTCTGTTTCTCTAAGAAGCTGACAATTTGATATACAGACATACATATAACTACAAACCTGGAATAATGTGTTTAGTGAACTAATTTAGACCTTTTTCTTTTTGAAAGAGTTTCACTTTGTCACCCTAGGTTGAGTGCCGAGGCCTCATACCACATACCAACCTCAAACTCTTGGGCTTAAGCAATTCTCTTGCCTCAGCTTCCAAAGTAGCTGAGACTACAGGCGCCTGCCACAACACCTGGTGTTTTTTTTTTAAGAGATGGGCATCTCACTCTTGCTCAAGCTGTCCTTGAACCCATGAGCTCAGGCAATCCACCTACCTTAGCCTGCCAGAGTGCTAGGATTAGAGATGTGAGCCACCGTGCCCAGCCTAATTTAGACCATTTTGTCATGATACTAGTCTAGAGCAAAAGTTCATTCCCAAGGGCACAAAAAACACACACTACTTCTTTTTTATTTTTTTTAAACAGGGTCTCAGGCTGTCATCCTGGGTAGAGTGCCATGGCATCATAACTCACAGCAACCTCCAACTCTTGGGCTAAAACGATCTGCTTGCCTCAGTTTTTTTATTTTTAGTAAAAATGGGGTCTCACTTTTGCTCAGGCTGGGCTTGAACTCATGAGCTCAACCAATCCACCTGCCTTGGCCTCCCAGAATGCTAGGATTACAGGCATGAGCCACCTTGCCCAGCCCTACACATACTACATTAACAGAATTGCACAAGAATGTATATATGTGAATGATGTGGGCCATGAAAATATAAGCACAATAATGCAGGAACTAATTATGAAGTAATTCTCCATTTAAATACCTGACAATTCCAACAACAAAAAAAGTATCATCTTTTAATTACTGATGAATTAATATCACATATACAAGTATGCCAGAAGTTTCTATCTAAAGCCAAAGGATTGCTTGTACTACCCCAGGATGAACATGGCCATTTCCCAAGCCATGGGGCATAAACAATGAGATCCTATAAAAACAGGTAAGTTGTATGAAGTATGTTTACATTTTCAGTCATTCCTAAGAAGAATAGAGAAAGGCTTAAGGGCAAGTCAGGAGAAGAAAATCTCTCCTAAAGAGATCAACAATGACCACCTATTTTAGGATACAGAGCAGGAAAAGAAAGCACATAATAGCGAAGTAACACTAAACAATACAGAAAAAAAGAAAAAAGCTGCAACAAAATTTGTTGTTATTTGCTGAACAGAAGGTAAAAAGAGTTTTAGTTCCAGGCTATGTACATAAATGTAGCTTGGTTCATACTGGTACCACAAAGTAAAATTTGTAAAAGGGAGGAAGCATAGGATGGATAAAACTGACAGAGACTTGGACATACCATATTGGAAGTAAGTATGGTTAAATATGTCCAACTGATGATTGGATATACCATTCCAGAGTTCAGTAGAGACATCCATGTTAACATGAGAAGATATGGAGAGTAATACAATCTCAGGGGTGCCTGACGGCAGAAGAAATTCTTGAAGAATACCTAAAAAACTGAAGGAGGAGAAAAACAACAAGTATTGAATTTGAGGAAATGCTAATATTTACTCATACAGGAAGGGATATACACAGCAAATTTTCTGAATTTATTCCAGCAATAAAAGAAATCTCCATATTAAAAATTCTGGTAATAGGCTCGGTGCCTGTAGCACAGTGGTTATGGTGCTGGCCACATGCACCGAGGCTGGCAGGTTCAAACTCAGCCCAGGCCAGCTAAAATGACAACTGCAACATAAAAAAAAAAAAGAGCCAGACGTTGTGGTGGACGCCTGTAGTCCCAGCTACTTGGGAGGCTGAGGCAAGAGAATTGCTTAAGGCCAAGAGTTTGAGGTTGCTGTGAGCTGAGATGCCCCTCTACCAAGGCAGACATAATGAGACTCTGTTTCCAAAAACAAATTCTGATAATACATCATATTCATAATTCTGTGAAGAAAAATTCTTTTATTATCCACAAAGACATTAAGACAATATGTAAACTACAGTCCAGAAAGTAGAAGCGAAGAGGAGAAAGAGGGGAGGGAAGGGAGAATATGGAAGGAGAGAGGGTATTTGGATGGAACTCACCTAATGTGCATGATGCAATGGTAAATTTCAAAACTATTAAGAAATGAGTATAATTGTGATGGATGTGTTACTTAGTTCAATGTCAGCATTTCATATTGTATATTGAAGCAGTACCTGAACCCTATAAATGCATCAATGTACAAAGTTATGATTTAACAAAAAACAATTTAAAAAATTTCATCATTTTAAAGTGTTCAAATTGGGTTTTTAGAATATTCATGGGATTATATAAGCATTACCACAATCTGAATGTTGGCATCCCCCAAAGAAACACTGTACCTGTTAGCTATACTCCTCATCACCCCAAGCAACTACTAATTTACTCTCTGCCTCTATGGATTTGTCTAGCTTACACATTCCATGTAAATGGAATCATATAAAACGTATGGCTTTGGGTCAGGCTTCTTCAAACCAGGTACTGGTTTATCTAGTTTTCCAGGTTCATCCCTGCCTTAGTGTGTCTCATACTTTATTCCTTTTCACGTCTATGTAATATTCCAGTGTGCAGATAGACCACACTTCATCTGTTAACCAGTTGATGGCTATTTGGCTTGTTTCCAAATTGTGGCTGCTATTAATAATAATGTTATGAACATTTGTGTACAAGCTTTTGTGCAAACATATGTTTTCAATCCTTTTGAGTATATATACCTGGAAGTAGAATTGCTCAGCCATATGGTAACTCTAATGTTTAATTTTTGAAGAACTGCCAAACTGTTGTCCACACCGGCTGCATCATTTTACAAGGAATGCACCAGGGTTCTAGTTTCTCTGCGTCCTGGCCAACACTGCCTACTATCTGATTTCCACAGTGGCTGCATCATCTTATGAGGAATGCACGAGGGTTTTAGTCTCTCCTCATCCTGGCTGACACTGCCTACTGTCTTTCTTTTTGATTTATAGTCATCTTAGTGGGTATAAAGTGATATCTCATTATGGATTTGATTTGCATTTCCCTATGACTAATGGTATTGAGTATGTGTTTATTGTCCATTTGTTCCTCTTTTTTAGAGAAATGTCTATTCGAATTGGACATTTTAAAATGGATTATTTGTCTTTTATTGTTAAATTGTAAGAGTTCATTATTCTGAATGCTAAACCCTTATTATATACATGATTCACTAATATTTTCTCCCATTCTGTGGGCTCTTTTCATTTGTGCTTTTTTTTTTTAGAGACAAGGTCTCACCGTGTTGCCCAGGTTAGTCTCAAATGCTAGGGCTCAAGTGATCTCCTAACTCAGCCTCCCGAGCAGCTGGAGCTACCAGTGTGTACCACTGCATCTGGCCACACTTTCTTGATCTCTCTGTCTCTTTTTTTAATTTTGCTTTCAATTTCATCTGGTTTTCACTCTCCTTAGTTTGAAGGTTTTTTTTAAATTTTCTTTTTTTTCCTTTCTTCCTTTTGGGATTCTCTTGCCCTTTGCCTCCCACGTCGCTAGGTTTACAGGCGCCCCCCACATTGCCCGGCTTTTTTTTTTTTTGTCAAGATGAGGTCTCACTCTGACTCACTCTGGCTCATGCTGATCTCGAACCTCCGAGCTCAGGAAATCCACCTGCCTCGGCCCCCCACAGCACTAGGGCTACAAGTGTGAGCCACCACATCCAGCCTCTTGATCTCTTTTGAGGCACAGAAGATTTTAACTTTATAAACTCTTTTCTTATTATTATTTTTTATTAAATCATAACTTTGTACATTGATGCATTTATGGGGTTCAGTGTACTGCTTTGATATACAAAGTGAAATGCTTACATTGAACTACATAACACATCCATCACAATTATACTCATTTCTTAATAGTTTTGAAATGTACCATTGTACATTAGGTAGGGTCCCACCAAATACCCTTCCTCCTCCCATATTCCCCTCCCCTCCCCTATCTCTCCTCTTCCCTTCTACTTGCTGGACTATAGTTATGTTTTGCCATTCTATAACATCTTATTTACTTATTTTTTCCTTTGGTTACTTGTGCTTTAGTTGTCACATATGAGTGGCTGACTTTGAGCCACTTACATAGCTGTGAAACATTGGGAAAGTTACTCACAATACCTGTGCCTCAGTTTCCCCATCAGTAAAACAGAGGTGGTAATAATAGTACATACCCCCCTCTGTGGTTAGAGAACTAAATGAGATAAGAATGGGAAAATGCCGGGAAAAGTGCCTGGCACATGGTGAGTTCTCAGTAAATACTAGGTTTGTGTTGCCACCATTATCGGCATCATCATCACCACCACCACCACCACCATCATCACTGCCATCATCCAGGCTTTCTCCATGGAGCGAAATAGAGGTTGTGAATTAAATGACTTGTGTCTTTGGACACTTTTGTTTGTCTCTGCAACATGCACTGCCCCTTCTCTAGCAAGGGGCCTCCTTCCTTCCTTCCTTTCTCTTTCTTTCTTCTTTCTTTCTTCCTTTCCTCTCTTTCTCTCTCTCTTTTTTTCTTTGAGACAGAGTCTCACTCTGTCACCCTGGGTAGCATGCTGTGGCATCATAGCTCACAGTAACCTCAAACTCTTGGGCTCAAGTGACTCTCTTGTCTCAGCCTCCCCAGTAGCTGGGACTATAGGCACCCACCACAACCCACGTAGTTTTTCTATTATTAATAGAGACAGGCTATGGCTCTTGCTCAGGCTGGTCTCAGACTCCTGAGCTCAGGCAGTCCACCCACCTCAGCCTCCCAGAGCTACTGTGCCAGGCCTAAGGGGCCCATTTTCTTTGTGAATTTACCCTCCTCTACGGTCCTGAAGGGCTCTACTCCAGCTCCATGGCCTTGGCCCCAACCAATCAATGCTTACTTCCCTAACCACATGATTGGTTCAAGGATTATTGTATAACTGAGTTCTGGCCAACAAGAAATTACCAGACTCAGTTTTAGAGCTTTGAGCTCTCTTTGCTCTCAAGCACCTTGAGCTGAAAAGGGGTAGTGTTAATACCTCTGCAGACCTCTCTTCACCATGAAATGAGTCTTTTTGAGAATGGAGCCATGCAGAGGGGGACTACAGGTGTCTGCCTCAATGCCTGGCTAGTTTTTCTATTTTTAGTAGATATGGGGTCTCCTTCTTGCTTAGGCTGGTCTCCAACTCCTGAGCTCAGGTGATCCACCTGCCTCAGCCTCCCAGAGTGTTAGGATTACAGGTGTGAGCCACCCCACTCATCTGTTTTTATGTTTTTAGAGGCATGGTGGAGTGCAGTGGCATGATCATAGCTCACTGAAACCCCAAATTCCAGGGCTCAAGCAATTTTCCTGTCTGGGCCTCCTGAAATGCTGGGAATACTGGCATGAGCCACTGTGTTCAACCTCTACGTGCATTTTTAACAGAACTTACACATGCCACTTATGTAACATACAGTTCATTAACTGCTGAAATATCAAGATACTTGGCATTTGACTAGCTTATACATATAAATGCCTGGGAAATTCCCATGGAAACTTGGTTACCTATGTTCCTCCTCATCTTCCACAGGGTCTGCATGCAACCAAGCTGTCTTGTGCTAGCACTGCCACCCTGAGGCCAAATAGTGTCTGAGTCAGTGTCTTTCCGACACTTCACTGTGAAATGTCTTCACTGTGTCCCAGGAGAGAATTACTATTACCTGTTACCTTGCATCCTTTTTATTTATAATCATCTCAGTGTAATTCAGGTAATTTGGTAGATTGTGATTTGCTTTGGGAGCTCATTTGATCTTCCCTCAACCTTGGCTTTGTCCTTACCTGGTCTGTAGACAGCGAAACCTTGATCTCTTTTCTGGGACAGACCCCCATGGCTTTAAAGTCAGCCCTGCTATCCTCTTTTTCAAACAATTAAATTATCACGTTCCTTTCCTTTCCTGAAATAAAATTCATAGATAATATTACCTGCAACCCATAATTTAAATAAATCAATATAATGCCCTATTTGTCACTTTAAAGTGAAAGAATAAAGAAAATATTTTTTAATAAAATAATATGAATATCCTTACAGAAATCCCGAGCAGGACTTCCTTGGAAGAGAAGATAAAGTTGTTAAATGATTATGCCTATTTAATAATGAATATGTTAGGATTTAAGAGAAATAAGACATGCTAGCTGAATAACATAACACTTTGACATAAAGGGCTAAAAATATACATTTATACATATGCATAGAATTCACCATGAATATAACAGCTGCAAATGCAGACAGACAGGAGTGCCTCACTGGGAACTGCAGGTGATTTTCTGAAGGGTGAACAACACCTGGGAAATAGATAGCAGGGCCACCCCTTGATTTGCCCAGTGGCTCCATTCCTGGTAAGTTCGTGTACATTGTAGCCACTCTGTTTAAATGAAAAATTAAGTGAGATCCTGGGCATCATAAGCAGTGATGCTCAATAGAGCAGATGCTTAGCACCCAGGGATCCAGTCTGCCCATAAACTACTGGGATATAAAAACCCTATAAATGTCCACACGTCCCTGGAGTGATGCAACTCCCTTTGAGATACTTTAGTTTGGAAAAGACTCTTGTAGTTCAGTGCCAGGCTAGACTCTGTGTAGCCAAGGGCAAACTCCTCGGCTCACAGAGCCTTGGTTTTCTCCTCTATAAAATCGGGCTCTTTGATGTTAGTTAAGATGGTGTGTTGATATATGGCAGGTGCTCAAGAGGCAGAATTTCTCTCCTCTCTCCTGTGGTTCTCCATTAGACCTTGCAGCCCCTGCCCTTCTTTTCACTCCAGAAAGCTGAGCATCAGGTCCATCTATCCCCAACTGTTTCCAGAAACTTCCGTGAGTTGGGCTCGCATTGCATCTGAGCTCTCTTGCCTTCGTAAGGTGAGTGTCATCCAGGAATCTGAGCCCACCTCTATCCATCTAGTTGTCTCTGATTCCTTCGCTCAAACATTGCTTGATCAACTGCTGTATGCCCCAAAAGCTTGATGATTGTGTGAAAGAAAGTCACTAGCAGGGTCCTCAGGGTGGGGAGAATTTGGACATAGAGCTCTGAGGACGGCATGGTGTATAGAGGTGTTGGGGTCAACATCCGAGAGGCCAGAATATAAGAGGGGATCATAAAATAACTCTGTTTGCAAATTCAGGTTATACCCACTCTGATCTCATCATTGCGGTGATGCTTCAAGCAGTGGCCCTCCTGGCTCCTTATTTCAAAGTAAAACATCCCCCAAATTCACTTTGACCTTGCTTGTGCTGCCATCTCCCTTTGGGCACTCTGGTCTTTGGTGACTTGAACCTGCTAATTATTCTGGCTGCCACCCTATTACTTCCTGCCGCACCTTCTAGTTCACTCATTTCTTCATTCAACAAATATTTACTGAGCACTTGCTGAGTATCAGACCCTGCTCTAGAGGCCAGTCATAGAATAGTGAATCTGAGCAGAGAAATTCCTGATCTCTTGAAACTGATGTTCTGGTAAGAAGACAAAAGATAAAGAAAATGCAGAAGTATAAGATTGCATACTTATTGGGCTTAAGAGCAGATAGAAAAATACAGCAGTATCAAAGGACAGAATGTGAGAAAAAAGTTTTTATTTTTTATTTTTTGCTGGATCTGACCCCACCACCTCTGGTATATGGGGCCAGCACCCTACTCCTTTGAGCCATAGGTGCCACCCTGTGTGAAAAGAGTTTTAAAAATACGTTTTAACATTTAAGGGTTTGTCAGATAGTGTCTTGTCTTTCCTGGTTTAAAAAATCCAAATTTTGTTGTATGACAGTTTGGTACCTAATTCTGATGATGAATCCTGATTATATTTGTCTGATCTTGGCTGTCTACCCTTTGACAGGAATTGGTCCAGGACTGGACACGTGACCCCATTTTGGCCATTAGGATTTAAGAGAAGGACTGCTAGCAACTCCTGGAAGTGTATAGAGAAAGTTTTCTGTTCTCCATACTTTTCGCTTGAGCTGTTACCATTGAGGATGTGATGTTGGGTGCTATCGCAGCCATCTTGTGACCATGAGGAATGATAGTATTGAGAGAAAAAATGGTGGAATGTGAAATTAGAAAAAAAAATTATGGCCTTAGTGACAACATTGAACCCCTAAAGAAGTGCAGGGTCCTTACCTTGAACCTTCTTATCTCAGTCAACACTTATGTTTTAGATGAAACTTCCTAAGCAGGTGACAAACAGCTTTTGGAGTATAGATGTTTCCTAACTTATGATGGTTCAACTTAGATTTTTCGACTTAACCATGATGCAAAAGTCATATGCATTCAGTGGAAACCATACTTTGAGTGCCCATAAAACCATTCTATTTTTCATTTTTAGTATGGTATTCCATAAATTACATGAGATATTCAATACTTAATTATAAAATAGGCTTTGTCTTAGGCGACTGCCCAACTGTAGCTAACGTAAGTGTTTTAAGAATGTTCAAGGTAGGTTAGTCTAAGCTGCAGTGTTCAGTAAGTTAGCTGTATTAAGTGCATTTTCAACTTACAGTGGGTTTATCATAAGTTGAGGACCATCTGTGCTGACTTTGGACGTCCCTCATCCCTCAGGGAAGTCAGGCAGCTGGAGGAAGCCAAGTGGCTGGAATTCTAAGGCTGGTGGCCTCTCATCTCAGGCAGTGCCTTCTGTTTCCCACAGGTGCCAAGGCATGCCATCATCTCTCTGCACCACATGGAGGGCTAGGAAGTCTGGGAAGCACTGCTTGAGACCCAGAAGGTCCCATGCCCCACCATTGACAATATCCCTGTCCTCAGTGACCTCCCTTCAAGCCTGCCATCTGGAATTCGTCCTGCTCCCCAACTTCCCTGACCCAATCTAGTTCTGTGCCTTTATACATGCTGTCCTGTCTACATGCCCTATCTACTTATCTCTTTCTGGAAATTCCTACTTACCCCTCAAAGCCCAATTGGAGACCAACTGCTGAGTTTCCATAGAAGTCTTCTGAGTCTCCAAACTTCTGCTCCAGAGCCTCTTTGTGCCCCACCACACATTCCCATTGGCTGGTAGCCTCTCTTGCTGTGGACTGGGCCCTCTCCAGAGCCCAAAACTGGGTTTCACTGATCTGTCCTCATGCAAGGCTTCAAGGGCTCAGACTAGGGGCTATTTTTGTGGTTTAGATAAATGTGCAGGGTGAGTCAATGAAGGAATGAAGGATTGAGTAAATTTCCTCTGCTGCCAGACTGAGGGCAGAGGCCAGGATGGCCTCTCCTCTGAGCAGGATTGTTGTTGCAAGGGTTGAGGTGACTCTGCAAATGTAGGCCAGGCGGCCTGCTGCTGGCGGGCAGGTGGAGGCCTGCCCGCGCCCCGCCGTCTGCTCCCTCGGGTCTCACTTCTTTGCCTGCTTCTCCAGCTGCCTCCCGGGGGCCAGTCCCACCCTCACTCCACCTCCAGCCCTGTGCCAGCTGAGTTATCCTCTCTGCCATCTCCTTCCCTCACAGGTGCTTGGGGGCTGGGAGGGGACTAGGCTGTGAGATGGGTGATGGCCCTTGCTGCTCTGGGGAAAATTAATTAGTCTGGTTTCTGCAA
Organism: Arctocebus calabarensis; assembly: GCA_963573935.1. Taxonomy (NCBI): domain Eukaryota; kingdom Metazoa; phylum Chordata; class Mammalia; order Primates; family Lorisidae; genus Arctocebus; species Arctocebus calabarensis. The sequence goes on from CAUYON010125723.1 coordinate 10,467, forward strand.
ATCGCTTTAAGACATAAATTTAAGAAAAGGAAGAAAGAAAGAAAAAGCAAGGAAAGAAAACAGAAAATACACAAGTCCCTTATTGGAATGGTTGTTACCTTGAGGCTTACCCCTCCCCTGTGCAGGGTAGGGTAGGCACCCATCATTCCATCCCATACCTGTTTTTCGAGAAAATCCAAGTTCTGAAAGCCCAGTGCTCTGTTGCACAGCGCAAGGAGGTGCAAGGAAACACGCTTCTGTGTCTTTTTTCCCACTTGTTGCTGGGACCCACAGCTTTGGAGCTGGATTAGGGTTCCAGGCTGGTCTTTCTGCCTGGGGTCCAGCCTGTCTGAGCCTCAGTGCCTCCACAGAATGAGGATCCTAGTGCTTCTGGTGCATGACAGGTGCTTGGTAAGCAGGGCTTCCTGGCTGACTTGGGATGGAGTAGACAGAGACTGGGCAGCCCCCGGTAAAGGCTGGGCCTGTTGTCTGGGCCTGGTTCCCAGCTGCTCCCCAGGGACCACCCAGCCTGCCTGCTATGGGGCAAACTCCAGCTCAGAACTGAGGAACAGCTGACAGCCTTGGGCAGTGAGGATGCCAGCTTCCTGCCCACAGTCGGAAAGGCCTCTTGGGCTGTGCTGGGCCCCGCGGAGGCAATGTGGTGGATGATTGGAATTATATCCCAAGACTGGAGTCATTTACTAGAGATGCTCTGAAATGTTCCCCTTGCCCTTTCTCAGAGTGGAAACTTAGGCTTAGAGAGGCCCGGCCTCTGGATAAGTGATATCCAACTGGGCTGCCTGGATTCAAGCCCCAGCTGGGCTAGGGGAGGGGTGGCTGGTAGGCAGGCAGGTGAGCTTTGGCAGAGGAAAGGTCTGGGAGCTTTCATATGGCTTCAAAAGTTTGGCATGGGAGTTTGAGGTGGGTGACTGTTCCTCCTTGCACCCCCCTCCCCCTTTCAGGTCTTGGCATACCTGCCAGGCAACAGGTGGGCCTTAGAACCAGCTCGTTTATGGCTCCAGGTGAGCGATCATGGGCCCCCCATTGAGGAATGGGGGAAGGGAAGCTGGGCTGTGGGCTCCAGATGAAAGTCCAGAGGTGCCCCCCCCTCCACTGCTCTGCACCTGGGCCCAGCTCCGGGCCAGCTCCATGTCCTGGAGATGGAACCTGAAGCATCCTGGGAAACCAGACCCTGTCTCTTTTCTTCCACCGCACCTGGACCCTGGCCTCCCCAACTGGGTGTCCCTTGTCTTGGAAGATGTATTATAAATTCTAGGCTTGCAAAGGGCACTTCAGGGTGATAGCAAGGCTGTGCTAGTGGGCTTGGTCTAGAACAGGGCCCTCACCTCTCTGAGCCTCATCTTTCTGCTCTGTAAAATGGGCAAATGTTCTCCCGCCAACACGTTGCTGAGGAGAATAAGTGAGCTAGAGAAATGGCAGAGTGGAGTGGAGCCCTACCTTCGGGGAGCTCCCAGGCATTGGTTCCCAGAAGCCATGGACCCACCCTCTGTAAGACACCTGGGATATAGTGGGAGGGGCTTGGAGACCGTCTCCTGAGAGGAGATGCTTTCTCCTTGGCCTGACAAATCGCGATTGGTACCTACCTGGTGACGGGCCTGAGTCTGAGCTGGTCTTTGTCCCAGAGGACCCCTAGAAGTGATTCAGGGCATAAAACATGCTATTGCAGGTGGGAGGAGCTGACGATGCCCAGCACTCAGGAAGCATTTATACACCAACCTGTTTTTAATGCTTTTCATGTTTTGACTCATCGAATGCTCTCAACCAACGACAGGCTTGAACTTTATGGCCATTCTCAACTTTAGGGTGAGCGCTAAAGCCTATAGAGGTTGGTCATGGCCTGAGGACATAACACGTAGATGGAGAGGGGCAGCCCTAGGATTTGAAGCCCGGCCATCTGGCTCTAGGGCTCTGACTTTTAACCACAAAATCAGGCTGCCTTTCAGAAAAGGCTGAGGAGTCCTAAATTACAAAGTACAGCTGCAGTGATGGAGACGAGAGTGGAACTGAAGCCTGTTCTTCCTACACCACTGCCGTCTCCTGCCCACACGTCTTTAATGGCTCCTCAGGGCCTAGAGGACAGGGGTAGGGTCCTGGGTCACCTGACCCCCACATCTTCCGCTGGCCCCTCCCTGCCGCCCTTTGCCCCACCTCCTGACACTGCCCTCTCACCCAACAGGTCTTTACTCCCTTTCCGCAGGTGTGGCTCCTGTCACCAATCACAGCCTCTCAGCTCTGGGGCCACCTTTGCTCCTGGGTTAGGGCTAGGATTAGAGTTAGTGGTTAGGGTTAGGGTTCGCATTAGCCTGAACAAGAGCCCCATTTCCGTACAGCCTTGCAAGTCCCTGGGCCTGCCAGCCAGACACAACTGCTCCTGGAGGTTCTAAGGGTTTTAAATCAGAGATTATTTTGCTACATTTGTTTTTCTTATTAAACTCTTGAGTGAATATGAGCTATACAGGGTGTCCATAAAGTTCGTGTGTAATTTAGAATAGTTGTAAATTTTAATCTGCACGTGAACTTGATGGGTACCCTGTATATATGCGTGGCAGAAAATCTAGAAAATAGGAAACAAACAGCAAGCAAAGTCTGGTAACCCTGCACCCTCTCTAGAGGTAGCTGCGGTTAATGGATGGCATCTGGCCAGTGAGCCTCTTCTTTTTCTATTTTTCTAATAACGGATAGTTTTCAAAGTGTTTGTTTTAATTTCTGAGGGCACTGGGAGATTCTCCTTTTCCTTTTCTATCGTGAGGTTTATCGCCCAGCTGCCTGGTCATCCTCCTTCGTCCATCCTAAATCCCTCTTCTGGCTTGACCGATGGCCATCCTCTCGGAAGGGGCAGCACCCCCTGAGAAGCTGCTCCCCTGGGTTTCAGGGCTGGACAGGAGGAGGGTCTTCACTGGCATCTGGTCAGAGAGGCCAGCGGTTCTGGGTACCCATAGAAAGCAGGACTAGGGGGTGAGTAAGTGACCGCACAACCTGGAGGACCCCGTCCACAGAGCCAGCCCCTCTGTCTGCCTCATCCGTTCCTGCGTCCCCAAGGCTACAGCAGCCTGTCTGTAAGTGCTTGTTGAATGAATGAGGAAGTGCAGCGTGCAGAGGGCAGAAGCTCTGTCTGTGTCTGGTCTGTGGTTGGGACTCAGGAGCTGGGCTGAGGCTGGGGTGAGGGTGGGGGCTTTCTAGTGGGGTCAGAAGGCCCTGCCCAGCTGCCCTCCCACCGTGGGGCAGAGGAAGTGAGGCTGCCATGTCAGCACGCCTGAGGGCAGCTCTGCTGTCGAGCCATTTATCACCTGTAGCAATTCAAGGAATGTGGAAACAGGCCAGTGGCAGAAAGGCTCAGAGAGGGAGCCTGAGAGTGCTGCCCGCCTGCCTTTTCCCAAGAAGCAGAGGCCCCTGGCACCTGGGAACTCAGCCTCACAGAACACTGGTTAGCTTTTGTTTTATAGAGGTGTCCACTGTGAACCCAGCACTGTGCCAAGCACTGTGCTGACCCTCACGACATAGGTGCTGCCCAATCCCTGAAATCACAGCGTGGGTGACCAGCAGTTTGGGACAGGAAGTGCTCAGTGATACAATGTGCTGTCCCCAGAACCCATGCCAGGCCCGGGCCCAGCTGCCTGCCCCACACCCTCCCCAGAGAAGGAGCCCAAGTCCTCACAGTGGCCACAGCCCTGTGAGCCAGTGCCTCTCTGGCCTGGTTCTGCCTCCTGCTCATCTGCTCCAGCTGCTGCACAAACCCACCCGGGAGCCCTTGCACTTGCTCTTCCCTTTGCCTGGGATGATCCTCCCCAGCTGTGCTGCTTGGCTTTCTTCTTTGCAATCTCCTCCTCCAAGACACCTGCTCTGACCCTCCCCCGTGGCCCTAATCCAGATGTGCCGTGAGTGCGAAATACACACTGATTTCAAAGACACAGAATGAGAATAATAAAAATAACTTAATTCTTTACGTTGATTGCATATTGACATGGTAACATTTAGAGCTAATGAGTTAAATTACCCATATCTTTAGCATCAATTTCATCTATTTCCTTTTGCATTTGTCCACACAACTATGAGAAAGTCTAGAATGACTGGGTTGTTGCACACATTGGTGCTGTTTCCTGCTCTGTCTCTCTTCCCAGCATGGATCCCCCTGCCACATTATAGGTGACTTGTTTATCTGCTTGTTACCTGCCCTGGGATAGTGCCAGCCCCCTGAGGGCCAGGGTTTGTGCCGATTTTGTATCCTGTTGTACCTGACACACTAGGGGGAGCTGTTGAATGAATGAAGTGCCTGCTCTGTGTCCAGCCTTACTTGAGACTTAGTTCTTAATCACTTGACCTTGAGGTAAGGTGTGGGGAGGGTAGGAGAGGCAGTGGGTCTGCAGTAGGGTGGCCAGACACTACTGGGAGGTAAAATCTGGCTTCAGGTCCAAACACTGCTTCTGCTAACAGAACGCAGGGCCACAGTTTTCCTGCCTGTCTTGTGAGCATCTTGCTTTCTGCCCGGAAGTTCAGGTGGGGTCCTCTGTGGGGCTGACCTATGAGCTCCAGCGGGGGGAGAGGCTTGGGGACTGCCATGTTTGCTGACTTGCACCTGAGCTGGACAGCTGGATGGAATGGATCATCTCCTAAAGGGAAGCCGTCATCTTCCACTTGGCCCCAGGGGAGGTGGTGGGCGTGAAGGAGCTGGGCCCCACTGTACCTCTGGGGTGGGGACCGGGTCCTGAGGGGCTTGGGGACCACACAGGTAGTCCTGGTTTGTGTCCTTGAGATGGTTCTCAGATATTTCCAGTGAAGTGAGGCAGATGGTGCAAAGGTGTCTGATGGAGGTTGTTGGTTTCCAGGGGTGAAGACGGCCTCTGTCGGGTTGATCTAAGAAAGACTGACTCCCAGAGGAAGTGACATTTCCCCTGGGTGGGTGGGCTGAATGGGTGACTTCAGGGAAGGGCTTCCTGGTGGGGAGAAGTGCTGAGGCCCCCAGACATTGGTGGGACCAGGCAGGAGGGCTTGTTAGGGGCCTAGCTGCCTTGAGTGGACTTGGCCCACTGTATCCTCTGTAGCCATGGTGGGCATGGTGGCCACTGCTCCAGGTCGGCTGAGAATGGGGTCAGCCATCCAGGGCCATGACAAGGACAGAAGATCCAGGATATCCCTGCAGAAAGGTGCTGGAAAGTCAGCCAGCCACCAGTTCACCTGTGGTCCCTGGAGGATGGCTGGCCAGCCTCAGCTTGCATACCTGCCGGCTTGAGGTGCTCACTTCTCCCAGAGCAGCTCATGAAAAGGATAAATGTTTTCCTCAGGTCAAGGTGAATTTAGCTTCCTGCGAGCACGCCCCTCCCCCAGGCCTGGCTCCGTCCTCAGGGAATAGATGGAGAATAGCCCTGTAGGGAGCAGGGCAGTGATGGGACCACTATGAATTTTCTAGCTGCTCCTCACAGCCATCTCCAGTACTCCTTAGCTGTTGCCGCCCTTCCTTCTTGCTGGGAGATGAAGGACCAGAGGGGCGTACCCCCAACTTGTCTGCAACCTTAGACATCTCATGCTCCTGTTTTCTGCCTCAGTTTCCCCTTCTTGGAGGTGGATTTGGCTCACAGAGCATCCCTCAACAGCCACCCAACAGGCCTTGCAAGCAGCGCCGGGCACGGCCCCGCACGGGCTGACTGTGCTCCCCTGTTTCCCGGGAAGCCGGGTTCTGAGCATGGGCTGCCAGGCAGGCCTGGCCCATTATGGGGATTAGGGGGCGGCTGGCTTTGTAATTATCACTCCCGCCCATACATGGGAGGTGGGCTGGGGGGCAGCCAGGGAGCCAGGAGTGATTTAACACCTGCACATAATTACCAAATGATCTGCCTCCTAGGAATTATTTTTAGTTTAATCCTTTATTTGGTTCCAAATAAATTGGGGAAGGGGAGGGCTTGGGATGCAGGCAGCAGGGGTTGCTGGGGCACCAGGCGGTCATAGCTCTCATGGCCACCTTTAGGATACCTGGCACTGGAGTTTGTTTCTGGGGTTCCCTGGGAAAGGTGGGAGCCCTGAGGAAGGTGGTGGAGGCCATGGGTGCCTCTGTGTGTGTGTGTGTGTGGTGTGCATGCAGATATATAGTTGGCATGACACATGGCTAGCCAGGACTGCTATGTGACTAGATATAGATGGGATGTATCTGAGCAGGTGGGTATACATCTGGGTATACCTGAGTAAGTATATTTGTGAGGGCAGTGTGTACGGGCTGGGCTTGGTCTCCAGTGACTGTACAGACAAAGGTAAAGGTGTGTGTGTATGTGCTGTGGTGTAATGGTGTGTGTCCATGCTATAGGGTTTAAGGGTGTGGGAGTGCTGGATTGGACTCCAGTGGGCACCCCTGGCAGAAGTGAACTGGCTGTGAGGGTGGAGCAGTCTGTCACCCATGGGTGCCTAGGACTGTGGGGAGCTGCTGAGCCAGTGGCAGTGAGAGGGGGGAGCTGAGTGTGTGCAGGGTGAGTCTGTGCCAGCTACTCGTGTCTGGCTGAGTGCACTTGGTCTGAGCCTGGAATGGGGGATTGTGATGAGTGGGAGTGTGTTTTCATGGCTGTGTCATTCTAGGGATTCTATTATGAAGGGGCAGATGACTGAGTGGCTGTGGGACTGCCTGGATGGGGTGGGGCTGGGGCTAAAAATGGGTGAATGGGGGGTACCCATAAGCATTTAACAAGGGGCTCTCTCAGAAAACTCAAGCTCTCATTTGTAGCATTTTCCAATTCCCATGGTGTAAATACTCCCACTGTGGTTTATTTCAAGCCATCCATGTTCTGTGAGGTCCCTGAACATGGAGAGTTGGGGAAAGGTGTGCACAGCTGGCTCCTGTGAGCAAGCGGGGTCCTTCGCCAGCTCACCACACTGTGGCTGGGCTGTGGTCGTGTGAGGCTGCCTGGGAACCCCTGGGAGTGGGTGAGTGGGTGTGGGTACTGTTGGGTCTGGACATAGCAATTCTGTTGTCTGCCAACCCCCCTAAATTTTAACAAGGGAATCTCCAACCCTTTACCCCATTCTGACCTTCTGCTTCCTGTCCCTGTAGAGTGAGGGTGAGAACCCTCCCCTGCCCCTGCTCTAGGCCAGATCCCGAGCTGGGCACTGGAGGACTCAGAAATGGTCCAGAGAAGTGGCCACCTGGCAGGAGAAGCATGCAGAGGGGAGCAGCTCATGTTTGCACACACAGTATTGCTCTGGAGCCCAGGCAGTGGCCTGAGGCCAGCTGCTTAAAGGGTCTTTCTGGCACCTTGGTTTTCCAGCCTCCCGGCCTCAATTTCCCTAACAGCAGTAAGAGGGTGGACCCTGGTCCCCTCGGATGCATCTAAGTCCTGTACGGATGGAGAGGCTGCTAGGATTGTGCTTTCCTAAGCCCAAGAGCCAGCGCGTCTCTGGAACGGAGAGAGGAATTCTGTGGGAAGCAGGTGGCGGACTGCCTAGGAAGTAGCCCGGACTTTGGGGTCTGATTCTGTCCACAAGACTTTGAGAAAGCCATTCTACCTTCCTGAGTCGCAAGGTGGGTGGGGATGCTGTGCTGATGTGTGCGTTAAAGGACCATCAGGGGGTCAGATGAGATGCACGCGGACACCCCTGTCCCGCCCTGCTCTGGGCCCCGGGTAAGCTCGGCCTATTTCCCAGGTCTGGTCAGCATGAGGCTGAGAGCTGGGGGTCCTGGCTGGGACTATAAATGCTTTCTATTCTCAAGCCAGTGTCAGACAAACTAAGAAAGGCCAACTCCGTAGTAGGGCCTGGAGGGATAGGAGGTGTGGTTATGAATGCTCCCCTGGGACCCCAACAGAAGCAGGATGGGGCCCTACTTGAGCCAGCTTGTGGATCTAAGATCTCTTGAGTGGAAAGAAGGCCAGATCCTGTTCAGAAGGACCTAATGTGTAAACTGCATCTTCCCCCTCACCTCTCCAAAGGGCAAGTGCACCGGGGAATGGGCCCCCAGACTGGGGAGTGTCCTGGACACGTGTCTGAACTGTTCTACCTTCTAGGGAGCCCGAATGCCTCTGCTGTCCCCAGGCACCCTAGTGGTGACTAGTTGGGTTCTGGTTCAGACCCGTGTCAGGGTGAGCACACTTGATACCCAAACCAAGCCCATGGGTATCTCCCCAGTTCCAGAAAGTGCAGTTGGAATAGGTGATAGGTAGAATTCCCATGCTGGTTTCCTTCCCTAAGGAATGAAGACTGAGCGGAAGCCCTATCCCCCCCCCCCCACTGTAAGAGGGAGGGTTGGCATAGGCTGAGGTCACAGCCCCAGGCCCGGGGTGCAGGCTCACAGATTTGGTCTGCTTGGGAGATGCAGGTCTTGGAGAGTGACAGAGAGTTGTAAACTTTAGGAGGCGGTGGCTGCAGTTGCTGCTGTGCTCATTCTCTTGTTCGTTCTAACCTAGAGCCAGCCAGGACAGCCCTGCCACCTGCTCCTGCTCCTGCTCTCACCACCACCCAGCAGAGCGCCCTGGCTTCCTTCCCCCAGGGCTAACTCACCAGCACCCCCACGTATATGGAGCACCCAGGTATCCGGTCCCCTTCGCAGGAGACATCCCGCCGATTGGACCCGGGAAATGAGAAGCGCTGGGTATCTCGGACACCTCGATCAGGTGTGTGTTGTGGGGAGGCTGGAGATCATCCCCAGGACGATTCAGGAGCCCGCCACCTTGGTGAAACTGCAAGGGGCCCGAGAAGGTGGTGGCATGTCAGGGGACCCTCTCCTCCCTCCTCCGGCCACTGAGAAGAGGAGTCACAGCCAGTGGGTCCCGCTGGATTGTGAAGTCAGTGGTGCCAGTGTTGAACTGACCCAAGTAAGAGAACTCTGCAGCGGGTCCAGCGTGCTGTGCAAATAGCACCTGGGGCACGTGACACAGCAGATTCTGCTGTGCTTGAAGTGCCTGGGGCAGATGTGTAGCCCTCTGGAGGCCCCGCGAAGAAGTCCCAGAGCAGACCCTTGGGGTGTGGCATCTGCAGAGAACGCTTTTCCTTTGGAGAAAGAGCCTCCAGCTTGTTACTGGTGGAACTGGGAGAGGCCGAATGTTTGCTTGTGGGCCACAGAGTTGCCACCCACACAACCTGAGTTGTCCATGGCTTGAGTGCTGTTGGGCTCAGCCGGCCATAAAGCTGGGTGCACTCAGTAGCACCCCCCCCCCCCCGAAGGAGGAAACGGCGTGTACAAGACTGGGCTGGAACACTGCTGAGGGCACACGTGGAATAAGCAAGCAGCTCACACTCCCACATTCCTACTTCTCTCCAATTCACACCTCTGGTTTTGTGGAAAGATTTCTGTGAGCACTTTAGGGAGTGTGAAAACATTCATCCCCATTTGCTGATAACCCTGCGTGATGTGCCAGCACCGCGCCACAGACAACGGTGGCACCACAGCCCCGCTCAGGGGTGGCCCTGAGGGAAACAGGTCAAAAGAAATCCTCCTATGGGCAGAACTGCGAGGAGTGAATCTAGTTCATTTTGCCTTTAGGGAGAAGCAGCCGGGGGTACAGGTCTACAAAGATTCAAGGACAGTGGCGAATATTTGGCTGGCCGGTCAGAGATGTAGAAGGAAGGAACGCTACTGGAAAATGAGCGACAAGGAGGCTTGGGATGAGGTGCGTGGGACAGACAGACCTCTCACACAAACACAGATCGCCAGGATACTGGAATCCCGTCTCAATGCCCACCAAGGGGCAACCTGCAGGCAGGTGACAAGATGGCCTGTGCTGTGCCTGTCGGTCGGCCTCTCTCAGCCGCATCTAAAGCATCTCAGTGTAGGCTGACACAGCTGCCCAGTGGGTCCAGGAGCACAGTGGCCATGATGGCATGGATGGGATTCTGCGTGAGCTTGGCAAAGCGTGGATTCCCACTCGATCAGACACTGCTGCGTCCTGCTGGCAGCGGGGAAGCTCCTGTCTGCCCTTGTTGGGACCCCAGGCTGATACCTCGTGGCAGGTGGTTACACTGGACCGCTTCCATCCAGGAAAGGCAATGGTTGGCCATCCCGGAATAGTTGCTCTCTCTGTGTATGTATTTATCATCTGTGATCGCACAGAACTCCTGGTCCTCTCCCCTTAGTGTCCATCACGGCTCTGCATACGGCAGGGAAAACCCCCTTCATGGCATGTTAACACTTCAGGGCCAGAGGCGGTGGCTCATGCCTGTAATGCCAGCACTCTGGGAGGCCAAGATGGAAGGATCCCTTGAGCCCAAGAGCTCCAGACCAGGCTGAGAATTAGTGAGACTCCATCACTACTAAGAATAGGAAAATTAGCAGGGATGGGGCGGCACCTGTGGCTCAAAGGAGTAGGGCACTGGCAGCATATGTTGGAAGTGGTGGGTTCAAACCCAGCTCTGGCCAAAAACTGTAAAAAAAGAAAAAATAGCAGGGCATTGTGGCCAGCACTTGTAGTCCCAGCTACTCAGGAGGCTGAGGAACGAGGATCTCTTGAGCCCAGGAGGTTGAGGTTGCTGTGAGCTATGAGGCCATGGCACTCTAGCCTGGGTGACAGAGTGAGACTCTGCCAAAAAAAAAAAAAAAGAGCAGCATTGGGCTTATGCTTGTGGAATTTGCTGGTCTTTACGTGTTTCGCACCCTCTGAAGCAGCTGGCCTGATGGAATTGAGGAATGGTCTTCTAAAGACTCCCGACTGGTGACAACGATTTGTGGGGAGGAAGGCATGTCCTCCAGGGAGTGGTGTTCATGGAACCATTTCTCCCACAGCCGGGATTCACAGATCTGGGAATTAACGGCTAGAGATGGGAACGGATCTTCTTAGCATCACCCCTCACGGCCCATTAGCACAACTCTGCGCTCTACTGGCTTAGAGATTTTCATTCTAAAGGAAGAAATGGTCCTTCCAGGAGACCCAAGAATAGATCCATTAATCTGGAAGCTGGAACTGCCACCTAGCCACTAAAACCCCTGAGCCAACTGGCAAAGGTGACTCTTTTTACTAATGGCCATACCGAGTGCAGGCAGGGGGACGTGTGGATGGTGCTCGGGGTTCTCTGGGGAACCTCTTGGTTGTCCCATGTCCCGTGGTTACTGGAAACTACAGCACCTCAATACAGGCTGACATAGATCATAAATGATATAGTTTTTGCAGCAATGCAGCCGCCTGGCTGGGAACCAAGCTCAGATGAGAGAATAGGGGATATGGGGCAGTATGAATTCAGCTAAGACCATGTGACTAGTTGCAGCAATGAAGACTGTAAAATTTGTGGGCATTTTTTCTTTCTTTCTTATGAATGTTCTTGTACAGATTAATCCATCATTGTTCTCTTTCCCCAGGTCCGTGGCATGGCAAGGTAAGGCAGAGGAATAGTAAATAGTAAACTGGTATCTGCACATTCAAATTACAGACATCAAAGGGGGCACGTGCCTCAGCCGGCGGAGACGACGTGATGCAGAGACGTGAGTCCTCCTGGGGCAGAGGGGAGCACACAGGGAGACGGTGCATCAGCTTCGGTTTGGAGGAGGGGCAGTTGCATTAGGTTAGACAGAGGTGCAGAGGTATGGTCTTTATCCAGATGTTAAATCTGGATGCTCAGGATGCCGGCTGGACCGAGCACATCTGTGCTGCCATTCCGCTTGACACACTACAGAGTGTTTTCCAGGACCCCTTCCCCATTAGGTCCTGGGAAGAGTTTTCCAAAGAGCAGTATCTTTGTGAGGTTGGGAGGCAGAGTGGATATGGCTCAGATGTGCTGGGGCAGATATGGAGCTTCCACTGACCTCTGCACAAGTTCCCACTTGGAAGGCAGACTCCACAGATTCTCAGACTTCTCTACTTTTCTTACAAGGAAGTGTGTACATCAGCTGAGGTGTGGTGGATGCCCAATGCTATGCTCTGAATGTTTATGTCCCCCCTGAAATGCGTATGTTGAATTCCTTACCTCCAAGGTGTGGCATTAGGGGGTGCGGAGTTAGGGAGATGATTAGGTCCTAGGGACACAGACACCATGAATGGGGTCAGTGCCTGAGAAAGCTCCCTTTTCCCTTATGCCATGTGAAGACACAGTGAGAAGCAGCTGTCTGTGAACCAGAAAGTGAGCCCTCACCAGACACTAAATCTGCTAGCTCCTTGATCTTGGACTTAGCCTCCAGAAAATGAGAAATAAATTTCTGTTGTTTATAATCCACCAAGTCTGTGACATTTTGTTATAGCAGTCCAAATGAACAAGGGTATCTCTGTATGGTTGGGGACCCCCATGCAGATTTTTGTTTTGAGGCAGGGTGTTGCTCTGTTACCCTAGCTAGAGTGCCATGGCGTCACTAGCTCACAGCAGCCTCAAATTCTAAAGCTCAAGTGATTCTCTTGCCTCAGCCCTTGAGAAGCTGAGACTATAGGTTCATGCTACTATGCTCAGCCAATTTTCCTATTTTTAGTAGAGATGTGATTTTGCTCTTGCTCAGGCTGGTCTCAAACTCGTGAGCTCAAGCAATCCACCTCCCTCAGCCTCCCAGAGTGCTAGCCACCTGGCCACCTGGGGGATTGTTAAAATGGCAGAGTATAGGTCCTCACTACACATCTATTAACTAGGTCAAGATTTCTCCAGGCCAAAAAAAATCTGCGTTTTTCTTTAAGGCTGCATAATATTCCATGGTGTACATATACCACAATTTATTAATCCATTTGTGGGTCAATGGGCACTTGGGCTTTTTCCATGACTTAGCACTTATGAATTGGGCTTTATCTCTTTCATGTTTACATGGATGGAGCTGGAAAATATTATTCTTAATATTATTAAGAATAATATTTTTAATAATTTTCTTGATAATATTAAGAATAATATTCGTAATATTATTCTTTTCTTTTTTTTTTTTTTGTAGAGACAGAGTCTCACTTTATCGCCCTGAGTAGAGTGCCGTGGCATCACACTGCTCACAGCAACCTCCAGCTCCTGGGCTTAAGCGATTCTCTTGCCTCAGCCTCCCGAGTAGCTGGGACTACAGGTGTCTGCCACAGCGCCCGGCTATTTTTTTGTTTTGCAGTTCGGCCGAGGCCTGGCTTGAACCCGCCACCTTTGGTATATGGGGCCGGCGCCCTACTCGCTGAGCCACAGGAGCCGCCCCGTAATATTATTCTTGAGATACTAAATATTGAGATATTATCTCAAGAATGGAAGAAAAAGTATCCAATGTACTCAGCCCTACTATGAAACTCATTTATAGCTTTCATATGAAACCTATAACCCAATAACAGCACAAGAATATGGGGAAAGGGGCAAGGGAGGGGAGGGGAGGGGGGAGGATGGGTGGAGGGAGGGTAATTGGTGGGACCACACCTACAGTGCATCTTAGAAGGGTACAGGTGAAACTTACTAAATGTAGAATATAAATGTCTGAACACAATAAGTAAGAAAATGCAATGAAGGCTGTTAACCAGTTCGATGAAAATATTTCAAATTGTATATAAAACCAGCACATTGTACCCCATGATTGCATTAATGTACACAGCTTAGATTTAATGAAAAAAAATAATTAAAAACCAACAACAACAACAACAAAATCTGCATTTTTAACAAACCACACCCCTCCATGCAACTGAGAAGGCTGCGCTGCCAGGCTGGAGCGCCATGACAGACTCACTTAATCTCCAACTGTTGATCCGTGGTCAGTATACCACATGGAATCAAGACTGAGACAATGAAGAGTTAGAGATGGTTCTGATCACTCTTTGAAGATAATAACAAAAATAAGATAACCAAATCAACATTTTGCAGTCCCCAAATCCTAAGTAATTTAAAGTAGTGTTTGTCAAAAGTGGTACACATAGCCCTGGAGGCATTGAGATGATTTTAGGTGGCATAAGAAAAAAAAAAGTGTTTCCTATTTTAGTTGCTATAGTTTACCAAACCCATCACAATTGGGGGATATTCTTGCTAATGGTCAGATTAAATTAGGCAGTGAGTTTAAAATAAGGGGATGAATTTAGGTAAATGTATGAATATTGGTAGAGGTGGACAGTAAAATCTCTTGTACCCCCTGACATGAGACCTTAATAGCACGATGTCACTTTTGTGCCATTCTTTACAAAAAAATACATAACTTCATTCTGATCATGAGAACACATCAGACAGAGCCAAACTGAAGGACACGCTACAAAATGACATTTTTTCAAAACATAAAACCTAACGTAAGTGACCAGTCAAGACTGAGGGATTGTCCTAAAGTGGCAGAGATGAAGGATACTCAGATACTTCAATATGGATTCTGATTAGATTCAGGACCAGAAAGGGGGCATTCTTTTTTTTTTTGAGACAGAGTCTCAAGCTGTCACCCTGGATAGAGTACTGTGGCATCACAGCTCACAGCAACCTCCAATTCCTGGGCTCAAGTGAGTCACTTGCCTCTGCCTCTCAAGTAGCTGGGACTGCAGGCGCCCGCCACAACGCCCGGCCATTTTTTTACAACCATCATTTTTGTTTGGTGGGCCCAGGGCTGGATTCGAACCCGCCAGCTCAGGTGTATGTGGCTGGCGCATTAGCCCGTTGAGTCACAGGCGCTGAGCCAAGGGGGCATTCTTGTGAAAATTGTTGAAGTTCAGATAAGGTCTTCAGATTGGTTAATGGTATTTAATCCATGATAATTTCATGGTTTCAATAATGGCATTTTATTGTAAAAGATACTAATACAAAGGAAGCTGGATGACGACTCTACGGGAGATCTTTATAAGCCTGAAATTATTCTAAAATAGCAAATTTAGAAAGAAGAGGTAAATGGTATCTGACTGAATTTTAAAAAGGAAAACGCAGTAGGGCTGACGTGAGAGGACAGCGTTTTGCAGGAGGCGGAGTGGTCGCTGACCTTGGAGAAATGCTGCTCCGAGTTTACTCATCATGTGGAGCTTGAGTGATGCTTTAAAAGTCAAAACGCTCAGAAGTTCCAACGATCCTAAACATTCTCCTTTCCCTTCCAAATCATAATATTCCTGGATTCTAAAGATTTTAAGTAGCCCCAAAGATGTGACTATTGCAAAGTTGTCAAACTGCCAAAGATTCTACAACATCAAAGTATGGCAGCGATTTTCAAACTTTAGGATGTACTGAGTCATTGAGTTGTGTCTAAAAGGACTGGAGAAGCCCAGGCCCCCCACGCAAAATTACAGTGCCAGGCACTCACCTCAATGGTTTAACTACAGTTAGTGAATCCTTACAACAGTCTTGTGAGCTAGAGATGGTCAGATTAAATTAGGCAGTGAGTTTAAAACAAGGGGATGAACTTAGGTAAATGTATGAATATTGGTAGAGGTGGACAGTACAATCTCTTGTACTGGGGAAACTGAGGTCCAGAGCAGCCAGGATTTAAAATGCAGATTCAAGAATTTTTGCTCCAACAGCTTGGATTTGGTAGGTCTGGGTTAGGGTCTGGGAATTTGCATTGTGAACGCTCCATCCACGAGGCTGCTGTCAACCCCCCAGATGGGGAGGGGGAATGGGGACTCTAGGATCTTAGGCTTTTCATCCCCGTTTTCTCCTCAGCCCTGTCCATCTGCTGTCCAGGAAGCCAGGCCACTGGTGGGGCTGGAATGTTTGCGGGAAGGCAGCCTGGTGGGGCCTGCTGGAGGCACCCTGTCTCATGGGGGTGAAGAAGGCATTCTTCCTGCTACGGCACTGGCAGGGAGCCAGGGAGGAAGCACAGGTCTTGCTGGGCACCCAGCAGCAGGCCGTGGATGAGATACTAAACGTGTGCCCATTTAATATCTCCAGGGCAGTGGCCATTCAATCCCTCAGTGGCTGGGGTGAGGATAAGCCAGTTTCTAGGAATGTGCCAGGGAAAGCCAAGGACCAGAGAGGGGACTGGCCTGGCCCATCATCGCTGGGCATTTGCACTGGCTGTTTCTTCTTCCAGAAATCTCTTCCCCCGGGCATCCCCTGGGCTCACTGCATCATTTCCAAGGACCCTCATAATTTCTCAGGGAGATGTTCTCTGACCATCTTGTCCCACGCAATACAACCCACCACCATTTCCAGCTTCATTATTTCTCTTCAACCTTTATCACTCTCCAAAATGCCAACTACTTTTCTGATTTTTGCAGTTACTGTTATTTGACCGTGAGTGGCACCAGGACAGGGATTGTCATCTGATACATTCACTGCTGTAAGCTGGGCCCTAGCAAGCACCTAGCACCTAGAAGGTTCTGGATGCACACTTATGGAATGAACACATGCTCTGTGCTTGGAGGAGATGTGTGGGAAGCAGTCTCTTCCTCAAGGAGCTGGCATCTTTCTTTGTTCATTTGCAAATATTTCTTGGACATCCTTGCGTTTCAAATTTTACAGCCTTCCCCGATTCGTTCTAGCAGCTAGCGTCCTCAGTTGGGGACAGCTCATGATTTTTTTTAGCTGGCCCCTATTTCTGCACATTTGGACTGTTTCTGATTTTTGTTCTCCCAAGCCACAAACCCGTGCACTGGTGACCGCTAGCAAGGATGTGGCAGAGCTCCTGGGTGAAGCCAGCCCAAGTGCCCAGAAGAGCTGACGTGAACCATGGGTGCTTGATTGAAAGATAAAGGGCGTCAGAGTTGGGGGAGGCAGAACATACACATTTGCCATTAACACCTTGGGACCTAATTCATAAAAAACATCAAATTATGGGGTGCCAGTGCTTAATTGTAATTTTGGTAATGACCTGCAACTGCATATAAATTATAGGGTGATCAACTCAACCGTGCTGACAGACGCTATCAAGGTCTCTTCATCAAATGTGGAACTCCCCAGCCAGTGTCTCTGGGGCTCAGGCCAGGGCAGGGTACAGAGAGCATCCTCCATTTGGCTTTTAATGTCAAGACAAGGTGAAAGGCATGAAGGCGACTGCAAATGCCAACTGCCACAATTTTTTACCTGCCCCTTGGCCCTGCATGGACTGTGGCCTCCTCATAGGCCCCAGGCAGAACTGCAGCAGGAGGGACTTAGGTTAAGCCCAGACGGAACCGAGAAGGGTTTGGTAGGTGGAAGAGGAAGGCTGTCTCCTGGGATTGGCTTGGGGCAGAGGAGCCAGAGACAGAGGCAGGGCTGAGTTGGCTTTCTCCGTACCCTTAGGGGTGGACCGAATCAGAGGTCAGATTCTGATGGCCTCTGGTGCACTTTATCTGATCTTCACAGTACTCTAAAAAGTGCATCTGAAAACCGTAGGCAGAGTATATGCTTTTTATGCCCAGTCCTCACCACTCTCTGAGGTGTCCCCCACAGCCCACCACTTTCACTTTCACCTTGACCACCTGGGTCCTGTTGGCATGAATTGCCTGCGCTTTCCAGAGGCAGTGTCTGCGATCAGAGGAAGGTGGGCTTTGCAGCTGGACACTCCGAGTTGAAGTCTGTACTCTGTCCCTCGCTAGCTGAGTGGCTGTTGGCGAAGAGGAAATCTCCCTGTGTTTCCCCATGTGTATGTGTGAGTGTGTTTGTGAGAGAGCCATTGAGATTATGCACAAACATACAAAGGCCCAGCTTCAGCCAACACATTCACTGCAGGAGGCAGTGCAGCTTAGCGTGGGTGCTGGTGCAGAACACCCGATTCCCATCCCTGCCTAAGCCCCTGTAGAGCTTCCTGAACTTGCATCTGCTGCTTCACCTCTTGAAATCACAGTTTCTTTATCTATAACATAGGGGTGAAAATACAGAGTGCTACCTACCTCAGAGGCTTAGAAAAGGGTTCATGCATGTGAAGGGTTAGAGTTCTGCCTGGCACACCGCTGACAATCGATAAATGTTAGCTGTTAGCCAACACAGCTATGAGCAATGTTGGCTTTTTACATACTAATCCCTTGAAGTCTGGTGTGTCTTTGCGATTCAGAGCACATCTCAATGAATGCTCGCTACTTGCTGAGGAATTGAGGATGGAATGGAGGACAGTCCCCTTGCATGCAGGCTGAGTTCTTTCTCTTCTTTCACTCGAAAACTGCGTTCAGCAAACTCTTATTCATCCTTTGAGACTCAGATATTTTCTCCCTCTCTTCCCAGCCTCTGCTGCCCTCCTCCCACCTCTCTGGAAGTATCTGCTGAGTGCTGACTGCTTTCGTGGCATTTAGCCACCAGCTTGTCTCCGTCTCAGAGTGTGAGTATTTTGGTGGCTGGCGTCACAACCACACGGGGCACGGAGTGCCAAAGAACTTCCTAAATATGAGTCAGACTCATCCAATTGAAATAGCAAGCAAGGCAGACTTTTAGAGGCCTTCTGTGCTGGGCTCGTTGCTCTTAAATTAATTTTCTATTCAAGAAAACACATATTCATAGGGGTAAAATAACAATAAAGAAATACATAGGGTACAAGTAAAATCTTCCTTGTCAATCTCTTGAATTTTCTAGAGGTAACCAATGTCAATAGTTTCTTGTACGTTGTTGTATATATTTCCCCTCTGAACACACCTGCCTGCCTCTTTCTTTGTCTATTTGCTAATATTTCTTGGACATCCTTCCTTTTCAGATCTCACCACCCCCCAGTTGTTTGAGTGGCTATGTGGTGCCCCAAGCTACGGATGGCGCTTGACTTATTTCATGGGCCCCATTTATGAACATCTGGGCTGTTTCAGATTTTCGGGTTCCCAAACATGAGTGTCTTGGTTTGTACACTTCACCATGTGTAATCTGCCAGGGGTGACATATTCAATGGTGGTGAGGTCCCCTGGCTGACCTGCCAATCACCCAGTGCTTCCAATCTTTTTTTTCCCCTTAAATTTTGGGATACTGCAAGGGTACTCATGCTTTGTTTCCAATCTTTTGGTGTCTTGCACATCAATGAACTGCTGATCGCTGATTCTAGAAACAGCCTTCCCCCTGTGGCTTCTCTCTATGGTTCACCCTTGAAGATGGACAGCCAGGCACATCTTTGTCCCCACCCCCCTCCATTGGGCCACTTTGCTTGGTGCTGTGTTCCATGGATATTTTTACTGCAAACTTGCACTCAGCTGCAGAACCAGGCTGGCAGCTGGGGGCTCCTTCCCTCTCTCCATTTTGGAGCTGGGAGGGCCCAGGGGTAGGGCTGTGTGCCCCTAAGGTCATCTGGGAACCTCAACCAAGGCCCTGCCCAGACCAGTAGCAGCAGACATGAACCTTAGCTGGGGCAGCCCCCACCAGGGGCCTTCAGGCCTGTCCCTTGGTCTAATCCCGTTTTCTGCCCAGCTGGACAGCGGAGAAGGCTTATTTCTCGTCCCATTTTCATGCAAAGGAGGCTGCCTGGGCTGGCCTGGCTTGTTCTGAACATGGTGACAGTGGCCGTGAATAGGGACCCCAGTAACGGGGACAAAAATGTGACAGGGCCCTCCATCATGGCATTGTACGACAATCGGGACATTATGGTCGCTCCTGGAACTCTCTCCAGGAAGGGGTGGGGGCCTCCGCCTGGTATGCTAAGCAGACGGGGGCCAGGCCCACCTCCAGCCGCTGGCCTTGGCCTGGTCAGTGATTCTTTTGTGTGAGATGCTTGGACCTAAGCAATTCAAAGGGTTCCCAGCCTCCCCCTTCCTCCCACTTCCACCCATAGAGGCTTAGGCAGTGTGGGTGGAGGGGGTCTCAGGTCCCACCTTGGACAGGCTGCTGGTCCCATTGCCCTGCTGTGTGCACCCAGGACAGGCACTTCCCTCTCTGGGCCCAGGCGGCCAAGAAGAGCTGCAGCAACAATAATCACGTTAACCATGTACTAAGAAGCGTTGGCCACCGCACCTGATGAGGATTATTCTTTCTAGCAATTCCATGGCAGCCCTGGGTCAGAGCTTTTACGACCACAGTGAGGTGGGTGCGGGATGCCAGTCTGTGGAGCTCAGGCCCCTGGAGAGCCTGGCTGTCTGGTAGAAATAGTGTGAGCCATGGGTGCAATTTCCAACTTTCTGATAGCCATATGAAAATGGCTATTATAAAGGAATAGGTGAAATGAAATTTAATCATCTAACCTACGTAACTCATTTACACAAAATAACATTTCAACACGCAATCTATATTTAAAACCCTATGAGTGAGACATGTTCACAGTCCTTTTTTCATACTGAGCCTCTGAAGTCTGGTGTGTACTTGACACTTCCAGCACATCTCAATTTGGACTTGACACATTTCAAGAGCTCAGGAGCCACACGTGGCTGGAAGCTGTCATGCCCACACAGCACAGCTGCATAGGGGACCAACAATGGTGTCCTCCCCACCCAGGCTGCTCACTGGCTCTGTGAACCTGGGCAGGCTGCCCTGCCTCTCTGGGGAGCAGTTTCTGGGGTGAAGAGGAGGAAGTGATCCCTGGAGTCCTGGCTTGTGGCTGCTCAGGGATGAATGCTCTGCAGGGCTCTCTGGGACCCGTGGGTTATTCTTCAGCCCAGTCCACCACCCTAGGGCTGCCCCCCTCAGACTGTGGCTGGGGAAGTATCTCCATTCAGGCACCAGCGGGGCCCATATGACTTCTGTTCACCATCCCCAGAATGCGAGGCTGGGGCAGTGGGGTAGCAGTGAGGAGGTGAGCTGCATGGGTAGCTCCCAACCCAAGGAGGGGTCTCAAAGATTTTTTCCCCTTTTACAAATCTCCCCCGCACTGGATCAAAAGGCCCACTCACCTAAAGACACACAGGGAGGCAGTGGCTGAGGGGACCTTTCACCAGCCTCTTGTCCAACTTTAGCTAGGAGAGTCTTCTGCCCCCAATTTCTTCAAGGCTCTGTGAGATTCATTCACTTAAGATAAAATGGCACTCCCCAGGGTGAAAACCGGGCACTGTGACTAGGGAGAATTTCAGTCCAATGCTGGGGCTGCCCAACCATAGGTCTGTCTCCTGTCTGTGCTGAACAATCGCAGGCAAATGACAACCGTCCTTCCCGGCGTCCACACGGGCAAGTCCAGCGTCCTGACATCAACTGGCAGAGAGGTCAGCCTGTGTGGGCTGCCTGCTGAGGGCCACTCCTAGGTTAGGGGTTGGAGGGCAAACGGTGGGTGTGGACATAGCTCTTTTCTCGCCCTGGAGCCTGGTGCTCAGAGGAGGCCCTGTCCCCAGAACCACAAGCGTGTTTGCTCTGCCAACCCCAGTTCCTTTCCATTTGCAACTGGACAGCTTCCAGGGCCGGAGCTGGGACAGGCGGTAATGGACCACAGAGTGAGTTATGGAGCCATGAGAGGCGACCTTGGAGGGAATGGGGGTTGGGCTGGCAGAGGACACAGCGCCGGGGTCTCCCGTGCAGCTCGGGTATGGTCCGTCTCCTGTCCTTACTCTTCAGCTCCCGGCTCCTCTCGGCACCCCATCCTTTACCTTGGCCGAGCCTCCCTCTCACCCTCCCGGGTTGGCTTGGCAGCTCCATTTTCCAGAACTGGAGACTGAGGCCTGGAGGAGGAAAGGAGCTTGCCCCCAGTCACAGCATAAGTGAACTCTGAAGTCTGAGCCCCTCTGCTCCTGGTCCAGAGGCTCTTGGGGTCTCTTCTAGCGGTCTGAGCCAGGGCAGTGGGGCCCAGCCCCCAAATTCCCCAGTCTTCTCTCTCCCTGGCCTTGGATGGGGTCTGCCTGCTTTAGGAGGCAGTGCTATGTGATTTTGGCCAGGCCACTTCTCACGGAGTCCCCTCATGAGGGGAGAATGATTCTTATACCCGGTCACATGGCAGTCAGGGACAGTGTGAGAATGACTGTTAGCGCCCTGGCCCTTCTGGACTTGCAGGAAGAGCTGAGAGGATGATCACTTCTCCATATTGGCCTTGTGTTTTGGGAGATGCCCGTAAGTCTCTCAGTAGACAGGACCGTGGAGAGAGCAGATGGGCCCGTGAACTCAGGTCCCATTAATCAAGGTCTATGCCTAGAATGAGGGCAGTGAAACAGCTCTTGCTGCTCAGAATTTTCTTGGATTTTGTCCCTAGAGCTGGTTGAGAGGAGCCAACCAGGGTTGGGAGGAGTCTGCAGACACCATCCGGTAAGTGGGGTTGGGGAGGTGCCATAGTCCATTTGCTGAATGTGGTTGCTGGCAGGCTCTGAAGGCTGCCCTAGAGCCGGGGGAGAGGACAGGATGAGAGCCCAGAGGGCAGAACCGGGCTCCAGCAGCCAGAGCACAGAGAGGGAGGCTCTAGCTTGGTGAGAGAAAGCTTGACCTCAGGCAGGCATGGCAGGGATAGGGCAGGCTGACCAGTGAGAAGGGAGCTCCCTGTTTAGGGAGCACGGGAGTTGTGGATGGGCTGCTTCACATAGAGGGGGATGCAAAGGGTCTTGAGACTCGGATCTGTAGGGCCCTCCTGCTCAGAGATGCAGCCTCAGTCTGGAACAGTGTTCCCAGGGAGCAGCAGGAACCACCCCCGATTACAAATTGCTCTGTGATTTTTCTCCCGTCACCATGGTGACGGGTGGCCTAGCATCTTAAGCAGCAGCAGCAGGATGCAATGGGTCTTTTAAAGCCCTTCCGTCTTCCTCATCCCCGTGCTCTCTCCTCCGGCCTTCTCTGCTCCCCCGCCTCCAGCACACTGCTTGCTCTCTCTCTCTCTCTCTCTCTCTCTCTCCCTCTCCGTGCTTGGCAATAGGAATCACACGTGCTTCCTCCTCTCACAGTCTCTTCTCTTTGTAACTCGTGCTGAGGCTTCTCAGGCCTCAGTTTCCCTATCTGTAGAACAGGAAGGGCGGGAGTGATCTAATTAACCCCACCTGTTCAAATCCAACTCACCCTTGGATTGCCAGTGCCAAAGCTTCCACCTCCAGAAGTCTCTCGGTTTCCCCAGCTTGAAGCAAACTCTCCTTCACTCACTCACACTGTCACATGTCCACTGACCTGCCTTGTCTCACCCGGTGGCCACCAGCTGCACGGTGGCTGCTGAGCACTTGAAATGTGGCTAGTGCTGGGTGTGGAAATAGTTGGGATGTGTTCAGGTAAATAACACGTACAAATTCATTACACCTGTCTCTTCTTACTTTTCAGAACGCTTTAAATTACCTACGTGGCTCATATTTTGTTTCTATTGGAAATGGCTCTAAACCAACACATGGGGATACATGCTGAGTAGCAAGGGCAGTGGGTAGCAACCCTTGTTGACAGAGGGCAGCGACAGACATCCTGACAGACCCCCAGAAGTACATGGGGTTAATATTCCTATTTGACAGGTAAGAATAATGAGGTTCAGAGAAGGGGAGTGGCTTGCCTGAAGGGACGCAGTTGAGGACTGGGCAGGTTGTCTAGAAGATATAGTGGGCAGCTGAGACAGTTTAAGGAAGTGTCCTGGAGATTTTGTTGCTGAGTGGGTGGTGGGTGGCATAGCTACTGGTGGCAGGTGTTCAGGTTGTAGTGATGGCCAATTGTCTTCCAGGCTCCAGGGCGTCAGCAGGTGACAAGCCCCAAAAGGGTGATGACAAGCTTTTCACCCTCAGCCGCACCACCCTGATGCTCCCGCTGAATTACATTCTACCTGATTCTAACATCCAGTCCCACCTGCCACTCTGCTCACTGGTTACACAGTAGTGACGGGGCCCCACATGCACACAGCTTTACTGCAGTTTTGTGTGACATCACCCCACCCCAGTCTGTGAGCATACCTGGCCAGAGTCTCTGAGGTGACATGTACTTAGGAAGAAGCAACAGGGCCACAGCCCACCTTGTCATGGGGCTGCCACCTAGACATGGTCTACCTGGGTCCCAAGAGCTTGCCCTGCGGCACACTGGGTGGCCTCACCTCCCATCTGCGCTATACACAGGGACCAGGTCCTGGTCGTTCTCATGGCCTGTGGCTCATCAGGGTTTGATAACAGGGTCTTTGGTGTCAAACTCTTTTTAGAGACCGTGATTCTGTGCCCAGTTCTTCTCCCCAGTTGTCGATCCCTCAGGTGACCTTGGGGCATTTTGTTCAATGACTGACTAAATGAGATAATATAGGATGTCCACAAAGTTGGGAAACAAAGATGGGCACACATGTTTGTGTGTGTGTGTCTATCTGTACACATACTATGATATACATGATATACATCATGTACATATATGTTGAAGATATCTTCAACTTATAAACCCATTTAACAATGCCATCGAGGTGTCCAGACCCGTGGGATGACACGGGCTTTGGTGGGTGGAGGACAGGATGCTTCCAGCAACCTCCAGAGCTTGTCTGGTTCACTCTGTATTCACAGAGCATCTCTCATGGAGCCTCCTGTCCACTTGGCATGAAGAGGTGGTTAGCAATGGGATGAGTAAGTGTGTCCTGTGACTTACAGGGACTGTGTCATCTCTGGGCCTGCACTGATGGGCACGTAGGCTTCCGTTGGCTTGAGGGGGGTTGGAGGGTTGGCAGAGCTCTCTGGCCCCTCCTGCAGGGTTGCGTGTGGCTGCAACTATGAGGACTGCTGCTCTGGCGACCATTTCTTCTTCAGCCATAGCTGCCCTGAGCAGGTTCCTCGAACAGCCCTTCTCCTGTACCTCAGCCTCGGCGGGAAGAGCTCCCCATTGCTGCCAGCCCAGGTGCACATCGTCCCTGGCTGACTTCTCTTACCCCTTCACACACCTCTGTGACAGCCCTTTCATTCATTACCCATTGTGCTGTTTCCTGCCAGGACCTCTCCGGATTCACGTAGCATGTCATTTCCCAAATTTGAGTATTGTTTTCTGTGAATGGGAGTGTTAATAATAACCACCTTACAGGGCCATTGGTTGGACAGATTAAGTGAGAGAATCCACCTAGTGGCGTGGCCAGCTCATCACGGTCATTGTTCAATGACAGACTAAATGAGATAATATAGGATGTCCACAAAGTGAGGAAACTAAGATGGGCACATTCGCGTTTGTGTGTGTGTAGATATCTGTACACATACTATGATATACATGATTATTATACATATTATGTACATATGCGTTGAAGATACCTTCAACTTATAAACCCATTTAAAAATGCCATCGAGGTGTTTTTGGACACTCTGTGGTTGTGGTTGGGATGACACAGGCTTTGGTGGGTGGAGGACAGGATGCGAAACCATGGTATGAAAAAGTGCTCATCATCTCTAATTATCAGAGAAATGCACAGCAAAATCACCCTGAAATATCACCTAGCCCCAGTGAGAATGGCCCACCTCACAAGGTCCCCAAACAACAGGTGCTGGCGTGGGTGCAGAGAGCAGGGAACACTCGCTCTGCTGGTGGGACTGCAAACTAGCACAGCCTCTATGAAAGGAAGCATGGCGAGTCCTCAAGGATCTGAAAGTGAGCCTTTTATTTGAAATCACAATCCCATTACTATACATCCAAAAGAAGAAAAGACATTTTACCATAAGGACATAAGAACTTGAATGTTCATAGCAACCCAGTTTACAATTTTAAAGACATGGAAACAACCCAAGTGCCCTTCAACACATGAATGGATTAATAAACTGTGGTATATGTGTACCATGGGATATTATTCAGCCCTAAAAAGATGGGGATTTTTCATCCTTTGTTACAACTTGGGTGGACTCAGAGAACATGGAGGAAAGTATCACAATCTTGGAAAGACAGGCATCACCTGTACTCAACTAATTTGAAACTTGTAGATGAACAACAATGTACTCACGTGACAGAAAAACTCAATAAATCCAAGAAGGGTGAGGGGTCGGGGGTTGGTGAGTTCCTTCCTGGCGGGAACCATGTGCAGGTATACGGCGCACTTCCTGTGTGAAGGGTGCAACTGCAACTGAGACTTTACCTTACAAATGCGAATAATTAAATGTGCCCTCATATTAATCAGGAAAAAAATTTCTCTTCAAAAAACCAAACAAATCATGATATGGAGGGGCAGGGCAGGGTAGTGGTTAATAGTGTGGATTCTGAAACCCAGTGGTCTAGGTTCAGATCCCAGCTGTGTTACCTTGGGCAAATTACTCAGCCTCTGTGTGTCTCCCCTATGCGAGTTGTCATAAAACACCTGTCATGTGGGTTTGTTGTGAGGACTGAACACTTTACCCTCACTGTGCACAGTAACGGCAGGTGTTGCCACACACGTCATAAACATCAGTGAAGCACCCGCCCACTGCCATCACCGTGTGGCCTCAGGATCCCTGCATGTGCTGGCTGGAAGTTACCTCCCAGGGGCAGCTGCAGCAGGTGCCTGCTAGCATTTACACCATGAGAATTGGCAGGTGCTATAAATTGGAGAGCTGTTTACCAGTACAGGGCTGGGCTGCTTGTCCATTCCCACCGTCCACACAGTCTAATGTCCCCACATTCTTCTCCGCTGCCTCTCCTGTTTGACAGGTGGACATAGTCAAGCTATCCTGAGAGTGAGTTCCTGCCCTCCTCAGGTGATCTCATGGATGGGGGGGGGACTCCTCTCACACCTTACCACCACCCCTCATGTTTCTCCACTCTTCCTCGGGCATGCTGGGTGGGGATGTCAGCTGGGCCGGCAGCTCCGTGGGCCCTTCCCAGGGCTGGTGCGCCCCCCTTGCCCATCAGGCTGTGTAACCGGAGCTGTAGGCAGGAGAGCCGAGTCCCCCGGTGGCCTGATCGCACAGGTATCAGCTGACTGCCTGTGTCCCGTTTTCCTTCACACACGGCACAGTTAACAATGGCCGACAGTCCTCACAGGGGGCCCTGGCCCCCCCAGGGAGAGGCCCCGGCATGCTATCAGGCCACACGATCTCGCCCCTTAAAAGGCCTGCCCTCCCTGCTGACATATCACACAAACGGGGCCTTCACTGGCTGCCAGCGCCCGTCTGCCGCCCTGGGAGTGTGGGCCGGAACCCGGGCCCCCGTGCCAGCCAGGCCCACAGGGCTTGCTCTTTCCCTCCATGTGAACCTGCCTCCCAATACACCTGACCATTCTTCTCCCCTCGGCCTGGATTACACCCCGTGAAAGCCCTTTGTTCCTTGGCCCTGGACGAAACTGGGCCTGGCACATGGGGCTCTGCCAACGTAGCCATCTGCCAGTGGGCAGTTCCTCAGGCCTCTGACCCACTCGGGGGTGGTGGGCAGGGCCATGGGGTGCTGCTGCTGCCCGAGGTAACCCCGGTTGGTCTTTTTCTTGCCCCAAGGTGTTGGGCTCCTTTGCTGTAGAAATTTCTCTGTAGCAGCACAGGAGAAGACTGGGATTCCTGTCTAGTGCAGCCCCTGCTTCTTTGGGTGACTTGGGGAAGCCTCTGCCCCTTGATGAATCCTTCTCTTCCTCATCTGCAAAATGGAGACAGTGGTGCCACCTTGCCGGGTGGTAGTAAGGGCTGACTGTGTGCTCCCAACGCATAGCAGGCGAGGGCTGACTGTGTGCTCCCAGCACATAACTGGCTCTGGTTAGTGCCGACAATGGCCATAGTGGGCCTGACAGAGCAGGAGCAAGGGTGGGACAGTCAGCTCCTGGGTCTCTGCAGGGATGGGGAGAAGGACTGGGCCCGGCTTCTAAAATTGGGGTTGAGACCTTTACAAACGCTCTCATCAGGCAGGGATTTGGGGTCCTTGAGAGGCAATTCTATGCTAAGGCGTGCCTTTGAGACAGGGTCTGTGGGTAGGAGATCCAGGTCCTGCCAGGCTTTCCTGCTGCTCTGTCCAGCGCGGCAGCCACCAGCCATGCGCCTCCCTTTAAATTTAAACAAGAAAATGAAAAACATAGGTCCTCAGTTGCACTAGCCGCACTTCAGGTGCTTGGCAGCCACATGTGGCCAAAGGTCTGACACACTAAGCAGTAAAGCTGTGGGATATTTCCATTATTGCCACAATAATGGCTCTTGGGCAGAGCCACTCTAGAGCATGTGGAGGACTGATTCAACACATGCTTGCTGAGCACCCACAGTGTACGAGGCCCTGGATGGGCCACCCACCAACCTGATGGTCACAGCACCCTCCAAGCTTGAGCTGCTTTCTGCTTCCACACATTTGTTAAGCACGACTGGGAGGGGCGTAGAGCCCTGCCCTCAGCTGGCTCACAGGCGTGCGGTGGAATGAAGGCTTGGAGTGTCTCCCAGGAGGTGCCCAGGCAGAGTGCCAGGGGCCTGGTGGAGAAGTCACCCCGTGGGGCAAGGGATGCCTCCATTCCTCCATCTGGAAATGTGCAAGACAGGCAGAGGATGAGCCCTGAGGTCTTCATAACCACCCATGTCTTCTGCCACCGGGACTCGGTGGGCCCAAGGTGTGCTCATACTCATCCAGGAGTGAGGCGCTCACTACCTCCACTCTGTAGATGCAGCCTAGGTCTGCTGTGCTGGGCAGGACAATGCCCCCCATTATCGCCAGGTCCCGGTCCCTGGAGCCTGTGAGTATGTTTGGAAAAAAGGGACTTTGAATATGTGAATTAAAGTCTCCTGATGGGGAGGCTATCGTAGAGTATCCAAGGCAGTCAGAGCCAGAGGAGACGGTGGTGTGATGACAAAGGCAGAGACTGGAGTGATGTTCTTTGAACATGAGGAAGGCGCCATGACGCAGGGAATCCAAGGACTGGATTCTCCTCTCAGGACCTCTAGAAGGAGTCAGCCCTGCCCTCACTTTGACTTGAGCCCAGTGAAACTAATTGCAGAATTCCGACCTCCAGAACTGTAAGAGGTTACATTTGTATGTTTTAGGCCACTAAGTCTGCGGTGATTTGTTATGGCAGCAAGATGAAACTAATGTACAGTGGTTATGATCCTGGGTCTTGGCATTGGACAGAAATAGGTTTGAATTCTGCCTACTTACTTATCTAATTGGGTAGTCTTGAACAAGTGGCTCCATTTCCCTGTGCCTCAGTTTACCTAATCTAAAACACAGGGATCATAATGATACCCACCTAATAGGATCATTAAGGGACTTGAGAGAAACAATGCAAGTTCATTATTCCAGAAATGCTCCCGGCTGGCATCAGCATCTTCTGAAAGGCAACTTGTGTTTTGTCGATAATGTAGTGCCCAGAGCCGGACCCTCGGGGCTGTGACATTACTCAATCCTGCCTCAGTCTCTTTATCAGTGAAACTAGGGTAACAACGGGGTGTGCGACGAGGATGAAGTGAAATCATCTCCACGTGGCACTAAGAATAGTGTCCGCCCTGTGATAAGCATTTTGTCAACACTACTTATTAATATTATATTATTGGTGTCATTTTATTCTCAGCCACAGCAACCCATCCTGAGGCTGCAGGTAGATCTGTCCCCCTGACAGCAGGCTGAGGGGTGGAGCTGGGCACCCGGCCAGGAGTGCTGCCCAGTGTGCCCACAAAGGGAGCGGGCAGGACGGGGCCTGGTTGTCTGCGTCTCTGCTTTCTCTCCCTCCACGCCCCTCAAGCTGTCCAAACACGGGCTGGGCGCCTGAAGAGGACTCCCAAGGAGCGGCCCTGGGAACGGCTGGCCACGCGCAGCCTACGGCTGCAGGAAGTGGCCCTTGTTTGCCTTCCCGCAGCCCTGGGAGCTTCCTTCCCTCCACATGTTTGCTTTACTTTCTCCCAGCTGCCTGCTGCGGAGCGCCAGCCGCCTGGTGGATTTGTGCCTGGGAGCTCAGGATGCATCCAGACCCAGAGCAGAATCCTGCAACAACAGCCCAGTCCTGGGCCTCAGCTCCCAAAATCAATTCTTGGACACATCACCACTGAATCACAGGGCAAAGCCACCAAAGCCCACATGGGCTTTGCATCTACTGGACATCGCCTCACTCTGGGTTTTCCTTGAACTTTCTCAGAGGTGCAGGAGCCTGCGCCATTCCGTTCCAACTTACAGCCCAGGAAACTGAGGTGTGGAGCAGGTGGGCTACGTGCCCAAGGTCTCAGATCTCCTCAGAGGTGGATGTGGTCCTCAGCGTCCTCGGCGCAGCTTTGCAGGATGACAGAATCTTACAGCAAAATCAGAGTTCTTAGATTCCGAGGCCTGTCACTTCTCATTGCCAGAGGAGAGCTGACATTGCTCTTGCGGCTGCTCATGCTCAATCTCTCCACCAGACAGTTCCTGGCCACCTCCAGGGCGCCTCCCCTCCCCACTGCCTCCCCAGCCTGCCCATCAAGGCACTGCTGCCCCAGCTCCCCTCCCACCTTCCAGCTCCTCCTTGCTCATCTCTCCCCTGCTTGCCGGCATAAATTAGCACCCCTCTGAACATATGGCGGCAAACAGTGGCACAGATTCTAAATGTCTGTGCATTTCCTGTGTGCATTTCTCAGGGCCGTCCCCAGGGCAGGGTGGGGGTTTCATCCTCAAGCTGCTTATCTGGCTGGAGGTTGCTCTAGTCCCTACAGCAGGCTCCCGGAGAGATGACTTCAGCTGTAAGGGAACCTCACGTGGATCTCGCTGGGATCGGCCCCCACAAGTTTGTAGGGAAATAAAATCTGCTGGTGGGAACAAATGGGAGGTCAGCCAAGGCAACCCAGAACCTGGGGGAGGAATCCTCTCTGCAGTACCCAGGCAGGTGGCTGTTGGAAGCCCCTCGCACCCCACCAGCAAAAGAAAGCTCACTACCTCCCAGGCCCTGTGGGGTTCATCCAGGGTCATCTTGTTGGACCAGCAATGCGTTATCCCCCCAGGCTCGGACATTCTCCATTGAATAGTGTCAGTGGAGGCATCTCTTTTGAGATGGAATCTAGCAAAAATGTCAAAACCACCACTGTTTGACCCAGAAACCCCACTTCTGGGAGATAATCTTTATAGCAGAACTCAGAGTTGTGCAAAAGAGAAATGTTTAAGAATCTTTGTTACCACGTTGTTTGTGATGCAGATAAACAAACGGAATCCTCCTCAGAGTCCATAACTAGGAGGCTGATGAAATAAATCTGGGTACCTTCAGGCTATGAAATACTCAATGACTTTTACATGAGATGTGTTTACTTGTGCACCTTGAGATGTTCAGAAAACAACTTGTAAAACAATCACACCATGGGAATCTTTATGTCCATGTTTATATTTGCACAGACAAAATCTGATCTTAGTGATTATCTATGAGGAATAGGGTTTGGAAGAGATTGGTATACTTTCACCTTTTACTTTAGATGCTTTTAAAGCTAGGGAAAATGTATTACTTCTGTTGCAAGACACAGAAAGGACATTACTCCTTTCCTATACAGAGACAACCTACTTTGAGAGAGCCCAGGAAGGGAAGGGCTGACTCAGTTTCTCCCACCTATGGGTTTATTTGCTGAGACTTGGTCAGGCATGTACCTTCTCTGACTTCCACCTCTAGCTAACTCGATGAACATGCCTCCGTCCTACTGTTTTAGCTGGTTATTCCAGTTGGTCCAGCAGCTAAACCAAGGTATGCGGGTGTTTTAACACCGTGGTGGCTGGTTCTGTGCATTTCAGCAGTCCAGAACAGGTGTGCAGGGCACAGCAGGAGCCACCTGGGGCCCCTTGGGAAGAGAGGTGGGCAAGGTGCACTGTCTTCCTCCCCACCCAGGTTGGATGTGATGCGTTTCCACTCCCTGCTGTCGTTAAATTCAGGGTCTAGGTCAGCTGGTGTGGTTGAGCAGATGCTCTTCTATTTGGTCAGGGACTGGGAGCTCTGGGTGTTCTTGAAGAAAGAGCCCAGCCCAAAGAAAAGAGTAGAGCCCAGGCAAATGTGAATTAATTCACACGCTGACTCACGTGAGGCACACTGAGGGGTTTTAAGCAGCCAGAGGCTGTGTCCTGTGCCTGCTAGATCCCCAGCCCTTCTCTGACCAGCAGCCCCCTCCCGCATAACCACCTGAGCAAAGGTGGTTGGAGCCTGACATCTGCCCTCCATCTGGGCCCAAATACAACCCACAGGGGGCCTGGCATTGAACTTCAAGCCTTCCTCATGCAGCAAGCTGGTGGCTGGTATTAGAGTGGCAGGGACCTGGATGATGAATGAGGCAAAAACACAGAGCTGCCTACTGGTGGCCCACCTGCAAATAGTCCAGGTGCTGGAGGTGGTCTGCTGGCTTGAAGTTCTGGCCTCACCACTGTGCACCCCAGGCAAGGCCTTTTGCCCCTCTGCACCCCAAGAGGACAATAGCAGCACCTCTTAACTAGGTTGTCCTCAGCATAAAGGGAGCCATTAGGGGTAGTAAGCACACAATAAGGGTGAGCCACTGTTACTGTTATTCTTGCATGTCCTCTGTCCCCTGGTCCAAAAAAGAACGAGCTCTCAGAGGAACACACAGACAGGACTGCAGAATCAGATCTGTCAGGCCGGAAGAGCTCATTCTATTGGCTTTGGTCAGGACAGGCTCAGTAATGCTGCAGTAACAAAAGACCCCAAATCCCAGTCACTTACTATAACAAAAGTGTATTTCTCATTCACGCTCCATGTCCAAAATGGATCAGCTGTGGCTTTGCTCTGGGTCGTCCTCACTCTGGGAGTCAGGCTGACAGAGTGGCCACCATTGGGAGCACTGCCAGTCACCAGGCAGAGAGGAGAAGAGAGTGGTGAGTTGTGCACTGGCTCTTAAAGTGTCCACCTATAAGTGAGACCTGTCACCACCTCCCCTTCCATTCAAACTGACTGAGGCAAGTCACATTCCTAGCCTTAAGGGGACAAGAGGCATAGCCCTACTGTGTGCCTGAAAGTTGGAGAGGCAGGGTATTTGTGAGCACAGCCAATGACTGTCATACCACCCAACCTTCTCTGTTACCATTATAGTTGCTATCGTTACTTTAAAAACAGGCATACAGGAGCTCAGGGGGTTTGAGGAGTTAGCCTCAGACCAGACAGCAGCTGGAGGCAGAGCAGGAGCTGTTCCCTCAGTCAAAACGTGCTCACTGGACACTGTGCCAGGCACTGGGGAAACTGCACAAAACAAAGGAGCCAGAAAGCTCTGTGTATTAAGCAATTATTATTCTGATGGTGGTGGTGGGGGACACACATGGTAAGCAACCAACATAATAAGTAAGGGGATGATATGGTAAGTGGGGAGGTGGGGACAGCAGAGCTGGGGAGGTAGGCCGGGGTCCTGGGAGGGAGCAGGTGCTTTCATTTCCAAACAGGGGAGTCTGGCCTCATTGAGAAGGTAACATTTGAGCAAAGAATTAAGGAGGCAAGGGGGTGAGCTGATGTTGAGGGGACATTCCAGACGGAGGGGTGGCATGTGCAAAGGTCCATTCTGTTATTCAATCAGTAAACATTGATTAGGGCAGCTCAGGCAAGGCGGGTGCTGAGAGATTAGCACAATAAAAGATCCTCGATTTTGAATCTTCAGAGCCCAAGGGGGAAGAGGCAAAAGGTCTCGTCATTAAAGAATTAGTAATTCAATCATTCCGTCATTCACTGAATTCATTTGTTCATTCATTAAGCATTTATTAGTGCCCACAGTGTGTGCCTTGTACAGTGAGGTACTGGGGCCTTGGTGTAGGATAAGATATGGTCCCCATCCTTGAGGAGCCCCCAGTTTGGTGAGGAAGACAGGAATAAACAAGAGCTACTGTCCAGTGGGAGAGAGAGGTGCAGTGGTCAGGGGAGGATGTGAGGGCTGTGGCTCATCGAGAAGGTGACATGCAAAGGTGGTTGGAGCCTGGCGTCTCCTGCCCTTGATCTGAGCCCCAATACAACCCCTGCTCCTGAAGCCTGAGCAGGTGATGATAGTGGGGCTGGAAGGGACACATTTGGAGGTAAGGTCAGGAAGGACCTGGTGACTGATCGGATGTCAGGGCTTCTGGTTATTGCAAGTCTGGAGAAGGTGCCGTTCTCTGAAATCTTGAACATGAAAGGCAGAACAATGTTGTCAGAAAATGGTAAGTATAGACCTGGCCGTGTGGGGAGTAAGGCATCTGGTGGGACAGAGTACTGCATGATAGCAGGGGATGTGTTTCAAAGCTGGGGCTGCCGCGCTAGGCCAGTCAGAACTCAACCCTTCTCTGAGCCCCATTTTGTTATATGTAACCTGCCCTGCAGAGTTCTAGGGAGAGGGGTCGGTGAACTGTGAGAGCTGCATCCAGGGGCCCCCAGCCTCAGCTCTTCCCCCCTTGATTTGGTCACAGTTCTGGGATGGCGTGGGGCCCACATGCAGCCACCCACCATCGGGGACCTCTAATGTGTGTCCAGCACATTAAGGAAGCCTGCTGGGGTTGCTTTTTGTTTTTATTTTTGGCGCTATTACTTCTTGTACCATTATTTAGACGGTGACATCTAAGCGGCAGCTGGAGAGCTAGT
Organism: Arctocebus calabarensis; assembly: GCA_963573935.1. NCBI lineage: Eukaryota > Metazoa > Chordata > Mammalia > Primates > Lorisidae > Arctocebus > Arctocebus calabarensis. Next base: position 44,365 of record CAUYON010125723.1, read on the forward strand.
GTGGAGTGAGGTCCGGCTGGCTGCCGCATACCCAGGGCTCTGGGGTCTCCGGGCTCTCCGGCCACAGGGGCCAGAACATTGCTGCATTTCCCTGTGGGAATCACACTGCATTAGGGCTTCTTGAGAAGGGGCCCTTTATAAATGAAAAAGAAAAGAAATGGGTTATTAAAAGAGTTCCTCCATCTCAATGAAACCAGTGGCTTTATTCTCCCCAAAGCAACTTAAAGTTTTTGCACCAAATCAATATGAAGTAAAATTATAAGATACAGATAAGCGAAAAGAACACAAAACTCCTAAGACCATCATGAGGGAAAATCACTGTCTATACCACTGTATGTACGTTTGCACGTGTGGGTGTGTGTGCAGGTGCACATGTGGATATATCCTTGCACAGCTGACTTGTGAACAGCACAGTGTGAACAACACAGGTTCACTTCTATTCCAATTTTCTTCTGCCTCTGCCATCCCTGAGACAGCAAGACCAAGCCCTCTTCCTCCCCCTCCTCAGCCTGCTCTTGTGGCGCCGATGGGCACGCACACCTTTATAATAATGATCCACTTCCACTTAATGAACAGCACTAGATTATTTTGTCTTTATGATTTTCTTAAAAACATCTTCTTTGCTGTAGCTTACTTGTTTTTGAGAATATAACACGTAACATACAAGATGTGTTGATGGGTGCTTCGTGTTGTTGGTGAAGCTCTTGGTTAGCAGGAGGCTATCAGTAGCTATGTTTTGAGAGAGTCGAAGTTATGCACAGATTTTCACCTGTGAGTGGAGTCAGAGCTCCCAGTCCCCATGCTTTCAACGGTCAACTGTATTTGTAACTGTTCTATTTTTATGTCCACCGAAAATGAAACTAAACTCCTAAAGCCTGGATTCACATCTGCCTTGGCCACTGTGCAGGTGGGTGACTTCACCATTCTAAGCCCGTTCTCCACATCGTAATGTAGCCCCTACAGTACAGTGCTATTTAACTAAAGATAGTTAAAAACACAAAAGTCATCTTTTATATCTCCCTACAGAATTGCCTTTGCCAATGCTCGTTACTCCTTTGTGTAAATCCAGGTTTCCTCTTGCATGTGTCATTGTCCTTTTGCCTAAAGGACAATCTTCGGAATTTTTGGTAGTGTGGATGTGCTGGTGATGGATCTTTCAGCTTTTGTGCATCTACAAAAGTAACATCTTTTGTTTTCCTCTGGCTGCTCTTAAGATTTTCTTCTTATCACTGCTTTTTGGGATTTGATTACGATGTGCCTTGCTGTGGTTTCCGTGCTGTTTCTCAGGTGTGGGGTTTGTTGAATTCTTGGCTCTGTAAGCTTATAGTTTTTATTAGACTTAGAACATTTTGGGCCTTTAATTCCTCAAATATGTTTTCTGTCTCTCTTACCCATTCTCCTTCCCAGACTCCAATTACCTGCATGTTAGCCTGCTCGAAGTTCCTGCAGGTCCCTGATGAACCTTTGATTTTGGAAAAACTTAATTTTTCTCTGTATCTTTCACGTTGGGTAGTTTCTGTTGCTATGCCTTCAAGTGCCAATCTTTTCTTCTAAATACAACGTCTAGAAGTTAACCCTGTCCGGTGTATTTGTCTCAGACCTTGTAGTTTTCAACTCTGGAAGACTTTTGAAAAATATCTTGCCTGAAATGCCACTTGTTAACCAGTTTGATGAAAATATTTCAGGTTGTATATGAAACCAGCACATTGTACCCCATGAGTGCATTAATGTACACAGCTATGATTTAATAAAAAAAAAATCTTACCTATCTCCACTTCATTCTTTGAACATATGGCACGCCTTTACAACAATGATTTTAATGTCCTTCTCTGCTAATTCTACTGTCTGTACCAGTCCGGGTTGGTTTGATGGATTTATTTTTCTTCTCATCATAGGTGATGTTTTCCTGCCTCTTTGCATGCCTCGTATTCTTTGCTTGGATGCCAGACCTTGTGGATTTTTCCTTATTGGGTGCTGGATGTTTTTGTGTTACTGTGAATATTCTTGAGCTTCATTCAGAGATGCAGTTAATTACTGGTAAGCAGTGTGGTGCTTTGGAGTTTTGCTTTTACGATTTGGGAGGAAGGTCTGGAACGTTCTGAGGTGCTCAGGCTGGTACTAACACCTGCCTCGTGCCACCCATTGAGGCAAGACCTTCCTGAGTAATCAAACTGCTGCTGGCAATTGTAGGATTTCCCCAGTCTTGGCTGTGAAAACGAGTTCTCTTCCCAGCCCTGTGAGGTGACAGGCAATCTTCTCTCTAGTCCTTTCAGATGGTTTTCCCCTGGCCACACATTGTCTCCTCACACACGGGCTAACTGTACTCTGCTACATACTGAAGAGGACCCTCGGCAGGGCCCTAGAGTTCTCTCTCTCCTCTGCCCTCTGCCCTGTGAACCACGGCTGGCTTGTTCTTTCTGGACTGGCAGGAGTTCTCCAGGCTCTGTGTGGCTCCACATCCCTGTGCCATGACCCGGAAGGTCCCAAGGCTGCTAACTGGGTGATCATTATGTCCTTTGTTGGCTAAAATCCAGTGCCTTGAAAAATCACTGTTTTGGGTGGCACCTGGGGCTCAGTGAGTAGGGGCCGGCCCCATATACCGAGGGTGGTAGGTTCAAACCCAGCACCGGCCAACTGCAACAACAACAACAACAACATAACCAGGCGTTGTGGCAGGTGCCTGTAGCCGCAGCTACTTGGGAGGCTGAGGCAAGAGAATGACCTAAGCCCTAGAGCTGGAGGTTGCTGTGAGCTGTGACTTCATGGCACTCTACCGAAGGTGACATAGTGAGACTCTTTCTCAAAAAAAAAAGAAAAGAAAAAAAGAAAAATCACTGTTTCATGCATTTAATTCTTTTCATTTCTTTCAGACAAGAGGCTAAATTCATTCCCTGTTACTTCATCCTGTCCAGAAGCAGATGTCCCAGGGTCATTCAGGGACCCTCCTCACCTGAATCAAACTTGACTCTTCTCTCCTCCCTCTGCCCTGCTGCCACCCCCACCTGATGGGTCTCTGCAGGTCAGACTCCACTGTCCTGGGGGAGGCCACGCGAGTCACTAGGTTCAAAGAGGCTCAGACTTCCTGGGGGCCCAAAACTGGGGAAAAGGAGGATGGAGCCACATGGCAGTGCTGTCTGGGTGCCAGGCAGCAGGTGGTGGTGCACTGGAGGATGACTGCAGCTCTCTGGGGAGGGGCTGCTACCCACCCACACCACAGATGAGCAGTCTGAAATCCAGAGCACGATGCCCCTGCTGCCCATCCCCTGGCCACAAAGCCGTAAGAGGTACGGCGTATGCTGTACCAGCTACTGTTCCAAATACTTCATGTGGCTCATGCCATTTAGTCCTCAGCACAGCCCCATCATGGAGAAATGATTGGCTTGGATTTGAACAGGCACTGCTGCTGAACGGTCCCCTGATTGCTCAGGGGACTGAGTTTGAATCCTGTCTCTAGCTTCTAAAGTGTGTACAACCTTGGACCAGCCATTTTGTTCTTTTCTTTTCTTTTGAGACAAAGTCTCACTTTGTCACCCTTGGTAGAGTGCTGTGACGTCATAGCTCACAGCAACCTCAAAGTCTTAGACTCAAGCAATTCTCTTGCCTCAGCCTCCCAAGAAGCTGGGACTATAGGTGCCCACTACAATGCCCAGATGTTTTTAGAGACGAGGTCTTCCTCTGGCTCCAGGCTGTTCTTGAGCCTGTGAGCCAGGTAATCCACCCTCCTTGACCTCCCAGAGTGCTAGAATTACAGGCTTGAGCCACCATGCCCAGCCATGTTTTTCTTGGCTTTAGATTCCTTATCTATACTCAGATGCATGTGCTGAATTGTGCCATCCATAAAAAATTCATAAATTGAAGTTCTAACTCTCAGTACTTCAGAAAGTGTTTTTAGGCTGGGTGCAGTAGCTCATGCCTGTAATCCCAGCACTCTCTGAGGTCAAGGCAGGTGGATCGCAGGAATTGGAGACCAGTCTCATCAAGAGCAAGACCCCATTTCTACTAAAAATAGAAAAACTAGCTGGGCATCGTGGCAGGTGTCTATAGTCCCATTTACTTGAGAGGCTAAGGTGAGAAGATTGCTCAAGCCCAAGAGTTTGAGGTTGCTGTGAGCTATGATGATGCCAAGCATTCTAGCCAGGGTGACAAAAAAGATAGAGTCATTTTGGAAATAAAGCGGGGTGGCCTCTAATGCACCGTGAATGGGGACCTTATCAAAAGATAAAATTTGGGCATAGAAATGCGCACAGGGACACTTATGTGGCAGGAAAGATCATAATCACGAGACATATGCGGAGGAAAGACAAATTGAGGACACACCAGAAAAGACATCCTCTGTAAGCTGGGATCACCTTCGCAGCCCTTGGGTAGAGCCCCCACTGCTGACACTTTGGTTTGAACTTCCAACCTCTAGAACTGTGAGGAAGTAGACTTCCGTTTTTGTATTTTATTTTTTTCCCTTGTCTGGTAGAGATTTTATTGGCTTTCCCTTTAGTGACCTGGACAAAACTCTAATGGCCTTATTACTTGACCAAACTGTCATTCTTTACCAATTTGTTTTCCTAGCTTAGCCTGAATTTTTTTTTTTATTTCAAATTACTATGAGGGTACAAGATTTTAGATTACATTGCTCTCACTTCCAGGGTAAAGTTCCAGTTGTACAAGAGCCCTCACCCAGGGGGCGTGTCATACACACTCGCAGTGTGCACACTAGGTGAGACCCCGCCTCATGCCCTCCTTCCTTCTGGGCAAGAGACTTGAACAGAACCTTCTCCTTCTCCAAAGATGACAGGCGAATGGACAACAAACACATGAGAAAATGTTCATCGTCTTTAATGACAGAGAAATGCTAATCAAAGCCACCCTGAAATATCACCTAACCCCATAAGGTTAGCCCATGTCACAAAGTGCCAAAGCTGCAGGTGTTGGCGTGGATGTGGAGAGAAGGGAACACTTCTACACTGTTGGGGGGACGGCAAACTAATACGGCCTTTTTGGAAGAACTAAAGAACTCAAAGAACTAAAAGTTGACCTTCCATTTGATCCTGCAATCCCATCACTAGGTAACCACCTAGAGGAACAAATTTCTGCTGTTTAAGCCGCCCAGAGTGTAGCACTTTGTTATGGTGGTCTTAGCAAATTAATATGCCAGGGCTGAATGTAGTACCTATCTCCTGGAGCTGTGAGGATTACATAGAGAGTGTGCCTGATGTCTTTAGAGCAAGGCCTGGCACACGTGGCACTCAATAATTGATAAGGATCTCAAGCCCAGGGATGTTAGGCAACTTGCCCAGGATCACACAGCTCGCAGTGTGTGAACCCACACTCTGTGCTCTTAAGGCCACTCCAGCCCTGTCTCACCTCCAATCTAGGCTCTCTTCTGAGTGCTGTTTGCAGTGATTCCTGCCCTACCAGCCCCTTGTGCCTTCCTGGGCCATAGTTGGTGCTCAGCGACGTTAATCGACCACTTTCAGAAGTTGAAGGAAAAAAACAAACAAAGAAATAGCAGTACGGGGGCCAGGCTGGTGGGGAAAGGATTATACTCAAGGGAATAATTATATGTTAAGTGAAAAAGTCCACTGTAGTGCTCCTGACTCCCCACCGGGTTCCTGACAGATGTTGGTCCTGGCTGCCTTCCAGTGACAATAATGCCATAAGGCTACTCTGCACTGCAGTGTCGGCGGCATGTCCTCTCTCTGTCCTGGTCCAGGTGTGCAGGTGGCAGGTGCAGACCCACAGGAGAAGACGTCCCTGTGGAGAGAAGGGCCCGGAGCTGCCTGGCACCTACTTAAGTGTAAACAGTCCATCCTAGGAGCCGCACCTCAGTTTCTTTGTCTGTAAAATGGGTGTCACTATGGTAGGGGAGCCTTGAGACCTGCAGATGTTCGAGATCCCGCAGTGGAGAGGAAACTGCCCTTCCCCGCCCTTCTTGAGAGCCCTGGTGAGAAGGCTGCCTCTAGGGGATGACAGAAGCGGTGGCGGTGGATAAGCACATGCAGTAGCTCTGGGTCCAGCCTCTCAAAGTAGGCCTCGCTGGCTAGAAGGAGAGACTGAATTTGGGGGAAGTGTTACCAGAAAGAAAAGGACCCGTAATCACCACACCAACTTAGCCCCCTGCCCTGCCTTCGTCTCTGCCCCAGGGAGAGAGACAATAGTGCCTCCACCCGCAGGTCCAGGACCAGGAGGCACTGGCTGCAGGGTGCCTGGGCCAGGGGTCCAGCGGGCAGAGGCCCACCTATCTTCTCAGCACCCAACGCAGGCATGGTATGGTTAGGGTTGCCAGATTTAGCCATCAAGAATATAGGCTACCAGTGAAATTTGAAGTTCAGCTAAATAATGAAAAATTCTTAGTACAAGTTTTTCCTGTGCAATATTTGGGACAGATTTATACTAAATTTTATTGTGGTTTATAGAAATTCCAACATAACTGAGCATCCTGTATTTTATCTGGCAGCCCTAGGCACAGTGTGAGCAAGATACAGGAGGGTTTGGAATGGGGGGGTGGTCTTGAGTCAGACCGCCTGCGTTTGAGCCTGACTGTGCCACTTCCTGGTCCCACTACCTTGGGTCATTGGACACTCAGTGCCAGGTTCCACCTCTATCATAATAGCACTGAGCTGGGGGCTGGATCCAGCATTCCAGGCGATATAGCCCTCAGAGCAGGGCATGGCAAACAGCAAGGGCCTACAGATGCTCCCTATTCTCATTATTCACTGGGTTCAGGTGGGCAGGAACTGTAATGAATTGCTAGCAGTGTGTCTAAGGGAGTCGTTCTCCAAGTTTTGGATCTCAGGACCCTGTAACATTTAGAAAAATTACTAGAGACCGCGAGCTATTGTGTATGTATATGTCACATCTATCAACAGTCACAGTAATAGAAATTAAAGCTATGAAAAAATTAACTACACCTGTATTAATTCAATTGTGATGTTAATGAACCTATTCTGTTTTCATAGATAACATATTTTTAATGAAAAGTAGCTCTATGTTCTAAAACCAAAAAATAAAATAAAATATAAGTGAGAAGAGTGGCCTCATTTTACATTTTTAAAATTCTCTTTAGTGCATGGCTTAATAGAAGTCTGCTGGATTGTCACCTCCGCAGCGCCATTCAGGAGGCCACCAGATCACTTCACTTGTAGCCTCCGGGAACTCCACTGTACACCGGTGAGAACGTTGAGTGTGAAGGGCAAACATCTTCCTATTGCTATGAAATAGTGGTGGCCTGTTGACCTCCTGATCCCCTGAGTGAAATCCCTGGCCTCACTTTGAGAATCACTGTCTAAGGTCCATTTTCTGCAGGGCTGCTGTGGCCACTGGAGCCCACCTGGCAGCCACTGGGGTGGGGGCCGAGCCCAGGCTTGCAGTTCTGTCACAGGGCAAGAGCAGCTAGTCGGTGGCAGGTGCTCGCAGCAGTTTGCCCATCCCACAGCACTGGGGGCCACCTTGGGATCACCCCCTGCATTTCTTACAGTGAGGGCACTGAGGCCGGAAGCCGTGAATGGAGCTGTCTTTTGGGCGGAGAGCTGGGGTTTGTGGAGGGCTCACTGTTCTGTGTGGGGTGGGACAGAGTCTCAGAGGTTGTTTCTCTTTACACTCTGGTACTGCCCCCTCAGGGAGGGAGCATCAGGTCTTCCTCCACCCAGCTCATCTCCAAACCCATACTCTGCTCAGCACCCAGCAGACATGTGCGCACATACTCATACACACATACCCACATATACACACATACACATGCACACACATACACAAATACACACATATACACACATACATGTATACACATATACACACATACACATGCACACACATACACACATACACACGGGCCTGCCACTGAGCACATGGTAGGGTCTACAGGTGAACAGTGAAGGTCAAGCCAAAGCCCCCATTGGGACAGGTTCGCCCAGTCCTCCCCTGAGCCCCAGTCTGCAGTTGTGTCTGGAGGGAGCACATGACCCCTTCAGTGGACTGCGTGTTTCTCGGAGCCTGCTGTGGGGGTCTTTCTGGAGCACTGACCATGGCTGATGTGGTTTGCACTTCCCTTGGTGAACGTCTGATCTCTCCTTTGGCTGTGTGCCTCCCTCTGCGTCCCTAACTCAGTAACTCCATGTGTGTGTGTGTGTGTGTGTGTACCCACATGCGCATGTGTGGTGTGATGCTTTCTCTGGGTTGGGGGCTGCTTGCCATCTCAGGGACTAAGCTGGGGGGTGGCTGCCGAGCTCTCTCTTTGTCTCCAGCACATTCTTCTGGGGCCCGGAGCGTTGTTGTGGCAACCAGTGGCTGCCCTGTCAATCGGGCAGATGTGCCTGTGACCACGTTGAGGGGGCTTTATCTGTGCCCACTCCCCCACTGGCCCCTGTCCCTCAGCTGTCCTCTAGTTCCTCCACTCTGACAGCCGCCTTAGCCCAGGCAGGGAGTCTGGTGAGTCTGGGAACAAGCTCCGGATCTCATTCATTTGTATTCAACAAATATTTATTAACTCCAACTGTGTGCTGGGCACTGAGGACCCAGCAGCCACAAAAACAGACAAAGTCCTGCTCTCATGAAACTTAATGACCACATGAATACACAAAGCTCACACTTTCACACCCTCACAGTGTGCCAGGGCTGCAGTTAGCAATTTACATGTGTTAACTCAGTTAATCACTGTGATAACCCTATTACTGCCCACAGATTACACATGAGGAAATACAGGCACAGAAAGGTTATGTCACTTACCCTAAACCACACAGCCTGCATTCAGCCAAGTTTGAGCCTGGGGAATCTGGCTCCAGGGTCATGTTCTATATAACTATATTGCGTAGCCACTAACATATGAGAAATATCATTTCAGGTAGTGAGAAGAGCCACAAAGAAACGAAAATAGTGGATGGGAGTCCTGGGAGCCGGGGTGGTTGGGGTATGTCCTGAAGTGTTGGCAGTTGAGTTGAGTCCTTCTGGAATGTGAAGATCTGAGGAAATAGCATGTGCAAAGGCCCCAAGGCAGGGATTATTGGAAGAACAGAAAGAGAAGGAAGACCACAGAGGCTGGAACTAGTGAGGGAGGGCTTCTATGCTGCAACAGAGGAACTCCCAAATCTCAGTGGCTTCCCACTACAGACTTATATTTCTTGCCTGTAGGTGTTCCTGTTCAGCAGGTGGCTCTCCTCCACGTGGCCATTCAGGGATCCAGGGCCCTTACCCCAGACCATCCCAGACACCCTGGTTGGTGGTGCTCAGCCTGGGCAAAACAAGTGGGAAGGTGTTTTAGGCTTGATGTGGAGGACATCGCCTCTACTCCATGGGTCAGAACCCAGTCACATGACCCAGAACAAGAGGACCTGGGTGTGGCAAGAAGCCAGCCAGACTCAACAACATGAATGGCTGGTTGCTATGCAGACAGAGAAAGAGGTGGGATCTGGTAGAATTTGAGTCGATGGGACTTGATGAGGGGTGGAATAGACGAAGACAAGACCCATGACTGACTTCAGGACAGTACAGATGTCAAGATGAGAAGCTGAGGCTCAAGGGATCCTCACGACACAGTGGCTATGTCCCTGCACGGCATCAGCGCCAAGGTGGTCTCCTGCTGATGTGACATCTTTACACTAGTCCCGGGGTCAAGTGTTTGGAAATTCTTTCCCTCCCTGTGTCCATGTTCTTTGGTATGTGACCAGGCAATTTCTCCTTGTGAGGGATAGCATCTGTTTCCCTGTGCCTCGAATCTGGGCTGGTCCTGTGTCATGCTTTGTCCTGTAGAACATGGTGGAACCAGTGTAGTGCTGGTTCTGAGCCTGGGCCTCCAGAAGCCTTGTAGCAGCTGCTCCCACTTTAGAAATCCTTCCCCTCAGATGGTAATAAGCTCAGGATGGGCCACTGGGGGAGGAGGCCATGTCCAAGAGGGCTCAGTAATCTTAACTGAAACCATCCTATATCAGCTTCTAGGGAGCCTACCCCCAAATACGTGATCATTAAGGCTACCCACCTGACCCATAGGGACATGAGGGAATGCAGCCATGGAAGCAGGAGCAATGATAAACACTTATTGTATGAAAGCACTGAGTTTAGGGGTGGTTTGTTACTCAGCATAGCTGACTGACACACTTCCCCAAGCAGGAAAAGAGACCTGGTCTTTGAGCCTGGGATATGAGTTCCAGTCCCATGCCTGTCAGTGACTTGTCCTGAAGCTGGGTCCCTTCACCTCCTTACCTTCTAAATGGCTCAGGAGCACCCAAGGAGAAAATTCAGGTCTCATCCTCCCTGAAGCAGCACGAAACCAGGGACCAGGAGTTTATCAAGTAGAGAAAAGAAATGTGAGTGCTCCAGACAGAGGAGACGGAAAGGACAAGAATTGTGGGGACTACAGTAATTCTGTGCAGAGACAACATAGGGTATGGTGGAGACAGAGTGTGCATGAAAACTGCTAGAACCTTGCCTGGCACAAAGGACTTACTTCATACATGCTGCTGCTGGCAGGTGCAGTGGCAAGGGGGCAGGGAGCTTAGACTTTACCTACAGGACGATGGGAGCCGTGGCTAGTGGTAGACAGGGAGTGGATCGGCTTGGCCAGGGCTTGGGGGCTGGCTTGATGAGGTATGAGACCCAGGGTCACCCAGACTTAGAGGAGGCTGTGACATTCTTCCTGGCTGAGAGACGATGGTGGCCAGAGTCGGTGATGAGAGTGGGTGGATAGTGAGGAAACTCGGGACGACCTGAGGAAGAACTTCCAGAGCTGGGTCGCCTACTGGAGGGGGGAGAGGGAGGGGGAGATGATGATGGCAGTCTGTATTTGGCTGGGACAGCCTGCATAGCCTGGATCCTTTCTCTCCATCTTCCTGAAGCCTCCATTTGAAGTGACAGAAGTCTCAGGGCCAAGTGCCAACGTAGGACAGTCTGGACACCAGCCCTTTTTCCCTCACTTGTAGTCTCTTCCCTGAGGTTGGTCCTCATCTATAAAGTGGGAAGAAGAGGCTTTCCAGAGGCTCAGGAAACACATCTTGGGCTTGCCTCGAAGTGTGCAGGGGATAGCTTCACCTCTGGTGCGGGTAGACATTTCCCCAGGACTCTCCAGACCCAGGGCTTGCTAAGGCATCCTCCTGGCCAGTGGGCTGGCCACCCCCTGTGGAGTAGAGTGATTCAGGCACAGGCTCATCCCTCAGGGCTTTGGGAAAGCCCAGCTGCTTCTCCCTAGGACCTTAAACTACTTTTAAACTCAAGTCCAGAGAGGGCGCGTGTGGACCACCATCCCTCCCGTCCTAACCCCAACATTCTGCTGCTTCTGTTAGTGCACTGTGTTGGTGAAAGGCCGTCTCCAGGAGGCCCAAGTCCTGGGCTTCTTCTTCCCTCTGCTGGACTTGCTGTGTGATGTTGAGTAAAGCTCTGCCCCTCTCTGGGCCTCAGTTTCTCCATTTCTGAAATAAGTCAGAGACGTGTTTCAGTGTAGCCTGCAGTCATTATTTGCTTTATCCTCCTGGTGTTTGTTAACATCCTGAAAAAGTGGGCGATTTTACTTAAAAACCTGCATGTTCACCTTTTCTTGAAAAATCAGAGGGTTTGGCCATGCCAAGGCCCACATTCCCGCAGGGCACAGATGCACGGCTGCTACAGAGCAGCTCACTTTCTGAAGTCACAGCTCCTGCACAGACCTCAGACACCTGTGTTTTCAACATGAGAGTCCTGGGCTTTTTGAGTTTTTGACTCAGCTTCTTAAGACTTTGGCCTTTTTAACGTCTATCTTATGGAAAAGCCGCTTTAGGAATAGAACAAGGTAGGGGAAATACATTTGACTAACATAGAACCAAATGAAGCTGTCGGGATTGAAGAATCCAATAATCATGGAGAGAAAAGTAATGATGGTGGTAATAATAGTTAATGGTATTTTGTATTCATCCATTGCTTTGCAGCTCAGAGTGCCATATGTTCATGCCCGGGAGGACCCTCACAACAGCCTGGTGAAATAGGCACTATCCTTGTTTTATAGGTAGAGAAACTGAGGTCCAGAGCACAGCTGAGCTGGATACCCAGACAAAGGGCAGGCCAGGGGACAGGCTGGCAGGTGACTGGCATGGCTGTTCCTGCAGGCCCAGCTGCTTTGAGGACCACTGTTCACCTGGACAGGTAAGGAGGACACAGAGGTGATCTGTATGAGATCATACTTATGTAATAACATTAAACAGTTATCCAGGAAGGCTAATTAGAACCTCCCCCATCCCCAGGTGCCAATGAGGTCAGAACTACAAGGACTGCAGGCTCGGAAAGCCACCCTGCTCATTGCAGACACTGTATATTTTCCAACGGAGAGATAAAATGTTGCGTGGGACTTCCAAGAAACTCCTTACCTTATCCACCCATCCATCTACCCACACATTGTCCTATCCATTCATCTACCCATCCATCCACCCACCTCTCTGTCCATCCAGCCATCTACCTACTCACTCACCCAACCGCGTGTCCACTCGATTATCCAAGCACCTGCTCACCCATCCGCCACCCTTTTTTCCATTCACTTCAGCACTCCTTCACATGCCGATTCACCCAGACACCCAAGGAAAGGGAAAATGAAACCAAAAAGGGTCCCAGGGAAGAACATTCCGTGCTGTGATGCAGGCCCGGGCTGACACTGGGGAGTCAGACACAGCCTAGATGCTGAGGGGCTCCTAGCACGTGGGGCTGTGGGGCTCAGAGGTATCTGAGCTTCACGAGTAGCTGTGGGGACAGAGTTCAGAGGTGCCATCTTTTGGTGGTTCCACACAATCACACGCGGTCTCTGCTGTCAGCCTCACATCATAGACTCTCACATGCAAGTCAAGACAGCCTGGGGACCAGCAGGTGCACAGGCACACGGCTACACGCACAAACCCTAATCTCCTAGGCACATGGAGAGAGGTACACAGGTGCTGGTTCACACAGGAGCATAGTAGAGTCACCGTGACTCCAGGAATTCAGGAATCCTCAAGGACACACACACACACACACACACACACACACAGAGAAATGCAAATGGGCATTTATGTATATATTAGAATCCCCACAGCCTGCAGGAGGAGAGCTTTCCAGGCCAAGAGGCACTGGGCATAACCTTGATCCAGGAATGCTCGCTGCCTGGCTGCTCACTGGCCCTTCACCCCACCTGCTTTTCTACCTTTATATGAGGACAAAACCTCACCTCTGGGGACATGCAGGCAATGGTCAGAGGGTCCTGGTGGAGTGTAGGGGTCCCTGAGCTGAATGACAACCCAGTCCCTGAGTTGGACACAACACCCACCCACCACAATGGTTCGTTCTGGGCCACTACTCAGTGACCCTGTTGAAAAGGCCTGAGTTTAACAGGCTGGAGCTGGGGATTCGATTTCTTTCCCAGTTAATACTGATGAGATGAGGCCTCAGCTCAGGCACCTGGGGATGGCTTTTGCCCACCTGGAAAACAGAACTTGCGAACCCAGCTATGTGAGGTCCCTGTGGGGGCCAGACCCCACTCCCAGACCTCACCCCTCCTTAGCCCAGAGTGAGAATCAGCATTAAAAAGAGGCACAGGCCATGGATTGATACAGGCAGACTTGATATAAATAAGATGTTCATATAAAAATAGTTTCTTACAAAATACACTCTCTTATCCAGTGGCTCACTTTTCAAAAGACAGAAACTTCTGGGAGTTTATTATTATCTTTCCTTTCTCTATGTATTCCAAACCGGATTTTTCTAGTGGTGAGATTTAAACTGGAGAGGACAAAAGCATGGGAAACATACTCTGAAAAAAACCTTCCAATTGGGACCAGCTCAAATTTCTAAATAAGTAGCAGCAAACAGCAAAAAGTGTGTGTGTGTGTGTATAAAGGATGTCTGCTCTTGCACTTAAACATCTAGTGCCACAAGAAGAGTATTCAACAGGCAGAAGTATCTGCATCAAGAATAATTATGTACAGTTCTACTTGGCTCCTAGTCCTAGTGACAAAAGTCATCCCACTAGGAAAGCAAGCGGTCCACTTTGATTGCAGAAAACGGATCCTGACGAGGTGGAAGAATTCTTTTTAATTAAATAAATTAATATTATTTTTTATCAGAATAAATTGTTAAATATTGCTAGGATGAGGCCCACGGGTCCAGAGTTCCTGCCATGAACGGCTCCTCTCCAGCCACGGAGGGGCCTGGGCGGGGTCTGGGGGAGCGCGGAGCAGCATCGGGTGTGGAACAGAATGGGCCAGGGCTCTGAGAGAGTGTTCCCGCAGGTGCCTGCAGGAAACCCAGGAAAAGTGCCCTCCTCAGCAGAAAAGACAAGCTCAGCGTTCCTGTGGTTCCCGCGACGATCCGGCAGCGACACTGCCGGGAGCGCGGTTGAGACACTGTCCCGCTGTCCCCCTGGCAGCCAGCGGGCGGAGTGCGCAGGCGGCTCACTTGCACGTGTACATCTCCGTGTGCTCGCTGCAGGTGTTACACTTGACGTAGCAGCACCAGTGGAACTTACAGTTGCACTGCCACACGCGGGCATACTGGTGGGTGTTGTAGCCGCGGCCACAGCACATAAGGTCGCAGCCGCTGGCCTGGGGGGCCGTCTTGTTGCAGGCGCGGCCCTGGGTGCCCACACTGCCGGTTACCGGGTCCTCCTCACAGTAGTTGGGGGACTTCTCGATGTACACCAGGTCTGTGTCCATGGGCTTGCGGTATGACAGCGGCTTCTTGATCTTCAGGAAGGTGGGCCTCTTGTTGCGGCTGGCGCGCACCGGTTCCACGTGAACAGCCTCGTTGTACTTGTCCTTGAGCACGTAGCCCAGCTCCCGAAACTGCGGCAAGGTGGTCCAGCAAGTCTTGGTTGTGCAGGAGCCGGACACGCCGTGGCACTTACATTCCAGCTTCATGTTCTCCTCCAGGATCTGCAGGGGTGGGTGGGGAAGAGCACAGCGCAGGTCACTGCATGGACGGCCCACTCCCTACCCCACTTCGCTAGAAACTCAGGCTTGGATTCTAACCCCTCTTTCTTCCCTCCTTCCTGCTGTGCCTTCCACTTTGCTTGCCCTACTTGCCTCTGGACTCCATTATGGTCCCTAAACTGGCCCTGAGACCAATCCAGCCCCCACATCTAGGGACGGATCCAGACCACATATAGGTTCTCTTTGGCCTACCCAGGCTTAAAATCAATTTTAAACCAACATTTAAAAACAAGGAGAAAGACAGACTTCCAGGGTTTTTTGGCAAACAAGGGGCATCTGGTAACACTGGAGTGATGTTGAAAATGTAAATGATAGTGTTGGGTGCTGACCTATTGGCATAGAAGCTGGCTCCAAAAGGCAGCGTGGCCCATCTCATTGTGTGCTGGCTCCCTGCATTGTCACATGGCAACAATACCTACAGCTACACCAGCAGCTGCCTACTTCCCAGGTTGGCTGTCCTCAGTTTGCTGCAGTCCTCACTATTCCCTATTGCCTCCCTGATTGAGCTGTGGTTTTTCAGAGGTCATCTGCTTTGGGCATTTATGATACTTGCCAGGCCCTGTGGGCATCTGAGTCTGGGAACCATGCTTCTGAGTGACCCTTTCCTGGCAGCCTTCCTCATCCCCCCCCAAGCTGGATGATGTACCCCTTCTTCTGAGCTCCTGTTGGGTTCCATCATCCTAGTGTAAGAGGCAGCACTATCTAAAGCAGGTAAAAAGCACATGCTGATTCTGGACCTGGATTTAAACCTGGATCTACCATGAACCTGTTGTGTGTCCTTGGAGAGTCCGCTTCAGCCCTCTGTGGAACAGCTTCCCCACATACAGAATGGGGCTAATAATAGTACCTCATTATAATCTCACGGTGGGATCCTACACAGAAATGAGAAGAGATGAATGACTAGCACACACAGGAAGAAGAATGCGTCCTTAAGAGCAATGTTAAGTCAAAGAAGTTGAACACAAAAGAGAACATACTCTATGATTCTGCTTACATGAAGTTCAAGAACTGACAAAACCAACGGATGTTTTTCATGTAAACTTTATTTACATATGCAGACAGTGGACCAGAGTTGGCCCGTGAACCACATTTTGCTGTTGCAGAATATCTCAGCAATAAAAGAAGGCAACGTTTTACCAAACCCCTCATAGTGCAGGATATTTAGGTTGTTTTCAGGATGCTTTTTAAAAAAAACAAACAAACACATTTTTTCCCTCTCTTTCTCTTTCCTTCCTTCCTCCCTCCTTTTCTTCCTTTTCTCCAACTATAAGTAACATGGAAGGAAATGTCTTAGGGGCTAAATTCTCTTCCTTCCTCTTTCCTTCAGCCTGATTTCATCCTAACAGACATTTATTGAGCTCCTAGAGCAGCAGTTCTCAACCTGTGGGTCACGACCCTTTTGGGGGTCTAACAAGGGTCACCTAAACACATCCTGCATATCAGATATTTACATTATGATTCATAACAGTAGCAAAATTACAGTTATGAAGTAGCAAGGAAAATAATTTTATGGCTGGGGGTCACCACAACATGAGGAACTGTATTAAAGGGTCACGGCCTTAGGAAAGTTGAGAACCACTGTCCTAGTGTGTCTGGGAATGGAGATAAACTGGTGAGCACAGTTGCTGGTGCAGAGTATATGAACATTGAAGTCCTTCACTCAGACTGTCAAAATGCTTTTGCTAGTTATATTTTGCCTGTGAAAGAATACATGAATGAATGAGTAAATGACGGGCATTAATTACACACATCGGGCCTGTGCTTTTATATATGGCATCTTATTTAACTGCATGAAGTTGGTATAATTAATTATAATTCCATTTTACGGAAAAGTTTAAACCACTGAGGCTTGACTCAGTCTCAGAGCTGGTCTATAAGACATTCTGAGGCAAGGGGCTTACAGCTGAGGGGTGTGAAGTAAGTGCTTGCTGGCCACTTACTTGCTACATGACCTTGGGAAAGTCACACTCCCTTTTAGGGCCTCAGTTTCCTTAACTCTAACATAAAGTGAAGACAATTCCATCTTTGCTGATGAAAGTCAGGGTGCTGGAACACAATCAGACATTCAAAAAACCATCACTCGTTTTGCCTCTGGCCCTGAGCTTGTTTGGGATGCTGGGGATGCAGAGGTGACAAGATTAGCTCTCTGACCCCAAGGATGGCTTCGTGTTCAGAGTCTCCCCACTCCTAAGAGCTTTGTTTCCAGGAGAGGTAACGAGGGCTTGGGAGGCTGTCACATTTTAACCCCGATACTTGTACTCAGCTGGGCCAGTGATGCTGCAGGCATCGAGAACGTTCAGGGACAGGACTGGCTGGGTTCCAGGACACAGAGCACCTCCCATGATCACCTACGCAGCCCCTTCAGAGGGAGCGTTCCCAAAATAACAGGGGATAGTTCCCTGTGTTCAGCCTACCTTTGGCCTTGGCCTAAGAAGTGGGAGAAAGAACAAAGGTTTGGAGGTGTGACTGAGCACGTTGTAGGCAGGATTAGGCAGGCACTTCTGAGGAACTAGGGCTTGGTTGATTGAGATTCTATCACAGCTGAGACTTAAATACAGAGACGCCTGTTGGCATTCGAAAGGGACAGTGACAATACCAAGTGTTGGTAGAAAGCTGAGCACCTGGAAGGCTCATCCACCGCTGGGGTGAGGACACAGAGCAGATATGGAAACCCATTTTCCATATCTAATAAAGCTGAAGATACACAGCTCCATGACTCAGATGGTTTGCTTCTAAGATACATGTATAGAGCCTAGAGAATCATCGCGTGTACACAGGAAGCAGGTTCAAGAATGTTCACAGCAGCAATGTTCATAATAGCTCGGAATTGGGTGCCATCCGGATGACTGTCCATGGTGAATGGATAAGTGATGGTGTGTGCATTCAAAGGAGCACAATAGGGCAGTGGCGATGAATAGTTACAGCAAGCTACACTAACAGGGACTAATCTCAGAAATGCAGTGTGGAGGGAAAGAAGAAAGTCATTAATGATTTCCACAGAATGATTTCATTTGTACCAAATTCAAAGGCAGGCAAAACGGGACTGCATTGTTTAGGAATGCATTCACAGGGAGACCGGACCAGAAATAATAAAACGTAAAGAAATGTGGGTGGCGCCTGTGGCTCAAAGGAGTAGGGTGCCAACCCCATATGCTGGAGGTGGCGGGTTCAAACTCAGCCCTGGCCAAAAACTGCAAAAAAAAAAAAAAAAGTAAAGAAATAAGGGTCCCAAATATCAAGACAGCATTATTCCCCGTGGGGGTGAAGGAATGTGATTGGCCTAGGTCATCCAGTGGTCTTTTGGGGTCTTGGCAATGTTGTTTTATTTGATGTGGGTAATGGTTACGTGGATTAGACTGTATAATTGCTCTTTTAAATGAAAATGGATGTTCTATATGCTTTTCTTCAAACAAGCAACATATTCCAATTATAAAAATGCAGCGGGTACAATGTCCGATTAGCACGTGAGAGGATGCTCAGCGTTATCAGCCATCAGGGAAACCCAAATCAAAACCACACCGAGACACTACTTTAGACTCACTAGGATGGCTAACAGGAAATACAGACAATCACAAGTGCTGACAAGGATGCGGAAAAATAAAATCCCTCTCGCACTCTGCTGGTGGGAATGCGAAAGGGTGCAGCCACTTCGGGAAAACAGTCTGGAAGTCCTTCCATGTGTTAGACTTAGAGCTAGTGTATGACCCAACAATACTACTCTCATGCCCAAGAAAAAATGATGTACGACCACAAAACTCTTGCACATGAATCTTCATAGCAGCATTATTCATAATAGCTAAAAAATGGGGGGGGGGAACCCTAATGTTTATCAACTGATTAATGGATAAGCACAATGTGACGTACGCACACCAAGGAACATTTATAGCAATAAAAAGAGCGAGGCGCTGGCAGATGAACCCTGGAAACACCATGCTAAGTGAAAGAAGCCAGTCCAAAAAAGGCCACTTATTGAATGATCCCATTTGTAACCAATATCTAGAATGGAGAGATCTATAAAGATGGTGGCAGCCTAGGGCAGAGCAGAGGGGACATGGGGACTGACTGCTAAGGGGTCTGGGTTTCTTCGTGAGGTTATGAAAATGCTATAAGATTGTGGTGATGGTTGTACATATCTGTGAATGTAGTAAAAGCTATTAAAGTACATACTTTAAATGGCTGCAGTGTATGGTATGGGAATTATACCTCAGTAAAGTTGTTTTATTACAAAAGGCAATGAGAAGCCCCTGGAAGGCTTTAGTGGGGAAGCATGAAAGCTAGTGGGTACTTCCTAGTCCATGGTACCAAACACTCCCATTGCAGTGGACTGGATCCTAGGTCTTGGGGGTGGGGGGCAGTAACTGCCCCTCCTGCCCTAGGCAGCCCCCCTTCACCACGTAGGCCTCTCTTTACCCCTGTGGTCACTGATAGCCTGAGGCCATGGTGGTACTGAAAGGGGCCCTGATCAGGTGACATTCAGCCCACTAAGCCTGCAAACACTGCATTTTGAGAGCCTCAGTGATCAGTAATGCATTATGTCTGCATTAAGCTGGGTATAATCACAGCTGCCCTGGCCAGGGATGGTCACCCAGATGGGCACTCAGCCCTCTCCCTAAGGCAGGGGACAACAGCAGAGGAGCATGTGAGGGACAAAGCTGCATTCTTTGCATCCCCCACTCTCAACCCTCAAGGCCAGGCTGGCTACCAGCTTCTGGGCTGCCAGAGGGGCCTTCCGGGATCTGGAGTCTGTGCTTCTGTGTCAGGCCATCTGAGGGCTTATGGGCTCTGAGATGACACAACTCCATGGAGTTTCCCAGTGCTTGGCACACAGCAGGTGCTCAGGAAATGCCCAAAGGCAATTCATAGACAGGGTGCCTTCAGACGACTCCACAACTGGTATGCCCAGGCCCAAGCAATCACCGTTGAATGTTCAGGGTCCTAGAGGCTCTGCCAGACCAGCCAGGCATCAACCCTGCATTTCTGGGCAGACATAAAGCAGAGGAAGCTTGCATAAAGCAGAGGAACCCATAAAGCAACCCTCCATTGCTGGAGGACCCGAGCAGTAATGGAGGTGGAGGGAAGGGACAATCAGGGCTTGGAGCATTTGGAATGGAAGAATGTCACCAAGTTATGTGTTTGATATCAGTGGCTATACTGCCGGGTCCAGGTTAAAGACCAGCCACATAAGACTGCTGGGGTTTGCCATTTTACCATCCTGTGATACCAATATTTCACAATGGAAAAGGAAAATAAATGAGAAAATAAATCTGTGAATCTGGTGTCTGGACTCAGCAGGCCCTTCCAGAGATGGCACTGGCATGAAATCAGAGGGTAGGAGGAAAGTTGTGGAAGTTACTGCTCCCGGGCCCCTTGAGATGACTGTATTTTCCTACCAGAGGTCACAGCTCCTGCTGGGATGTCCACTCTGTAAGTCCTGTTACCTCCTCCCTAAGGAGTACAAACTCCCCACTGTGGTCAGCCCCAGGGGGGGCTCCCTTAACTTTGTCCTATTTTATTAGCAAACTCTCTATTTCAAACAACTCTTTGCAGTGCTATTTGTATACTATATAATTCACCTATCCAAAGTGTACAATCCAATGTTTTTTGTGTGTATATTCACAGAGTTGTGCAATCATCACAGCAATGTAATTTTTGAACATTTTCACCACTCCATACCCATTAGCAGTCCGGTCGTAGGCAGCCATTCATGGGCTATTCTAGACACTCATGGGCTTACACAATATGTGGCCTTTTGTATGTCTAGCTTCCTTCATTCAGCATGAAGTTTTCAAGGCTCATCCATGTTGTAGTGTGTATCAGAATGCCCTTCCTTTTCTTCGCTGAAGAATATGCCATGGTATGGACTTGCCACATTTTATCCACTCATTGTTGGACATCAGTCTCTTTTCAAGCTCTGTTTAATTTCCCAGTCTGAGGGTGCCCATTGCACTTGACCGTGATCACAGAGGAATCATGTGGCTCCTCATGGCAGGGCCCAGCATAGCCCCATCCTCCTGATTTCCAGGCCTATGTTCTTTTCATAGCAGGTGCCTCCTCTAGAGCAGCACCCTCTCTAAGGCCTCTCAGTCCTGCACCTGCCCTTCCTTATCTGGAAGGCCCATCCTTATCCCGTTACAACAATCGACCCAATGATTCTACTTCTGAAAATGTACCCTGTGGGGATGTTGGTGCTTATGCAAAATGACAAGAGCCTCACAGAGGCATTATCCAAAATATCTAAAGTCCTAAAGAATCTAAACATCTTCCAGTGGGGATTGGTTGTATAAATTATGGCACTTCTGATCTACAAGGTAGAATGTCCTACAACTCCCTAAGAGAACAGGATGGCTCTGTGTTCACCTCCCAGAGCCAATCTGCAAACATAGTTAAGGACAAAGCAAGGTGGAGAAAAACACGCAGAAGGTGAACTTGTTTATGTGAGAAATAAGAGACTGGTACGTGTATACTCGTAAGAGCCCAGAATATCATTGGAATGATGCATGAGAGAGTGCTAAGAGTGAGTGCCTCTAGGGGAGGCACCTGCTGCCCGGGGCTGGGTAGATGGATAGGAGCTTACATTTCATGGAATTGTCTTGGACCTTTTGAGTAATCTACCATGTCAGAAAAAAGTCACCTCCTCCACAAAGCCTTCCCTGATTGTCAGGGTAGATGGTGACTCCCTGTTGGTTTCCATAGCTGTACTGGGTCATTAGAGTCCTTGTCCCCTCAGCACTGTGATGACTTTCCTACATGTCAGCATCCCCTGTTCAGCCCGCAGCTTGTGTGGTAGGCACAGAGACACAGCACCCCATGTCACCCCTCAAGGAAGGGCTTGCTCCACAGCTTCTGTCATGGTGTGCTGGTAAAACCAGTCCTCAGAAAAGACAACAGCCCTGTTGTGTAGTGTTTCCTGATTTCTGCAGGATAAATCAAATGCTCCCATCATGGCTGATTTTAAGGTGCCAACAACTTAACAATCGGCTGGCAAATCCCCGAATACTGGCTCTCACCGACAGACAGGAGTGGGCCCCAGCATAGTCCAGGAGCATAGGTCTGCCTCAGCTGCAGAGAACGGCTAGCCCTGGCAGCCTACATCTGGGACTGTGAGAGAAAAATAAAGGTCTGGCCAGAGGCAGGACACTCGGATAGGCGGGCTCTGCTTCGGAGCTCACTTGCCTCTGTCCCACCCTGCTCCTCCCCTTCCCCTTCCCAGGTCTCCAGTAAATAACTTGGTTCCCAAACTCCATGTCAGCCTCTGCCACAGGTCATCGACCTCTACACCCCCAGCCTCTAATCAAAGAGCCTGGTAAGGAAAAGGTGCTGGTGTTTGCAAGTGGAAAGAGGGGCCTGTCTGTCTACACCACACTTGCTCACTCACTCACTGTAGGCCAAGCACTGACCGTACGCTGTTTACATCGCCCCTGTGGTGGAGCTCCTGGGAGCACTCACTGCGACGTGAGCTGATGCTGCTCTCGTCTCTGAGCTCACAGTCCACGCCATCTCTAAGGTTGATAATCCCCCCAATCTCTCTCTACTTTGGTGAGTGTGTGAGGGGTGGAAGTGAGAGCAGGGCAAGCCTGCACCAGGAGGAGCTGCTCTGGTGTGCAGCTCAAGGATGCCTCCCCAAGAAGGAAGGGTGGAGCTGGAAACCAGGTGACAGGAAGGGTAAGTCAGGGCCAAACTTAGGGTGATGGGGAAGGGGAACAGAAACAGAGAACCTGGAGACAGAGCCGGCTTAAGAAGGAACGTGCAGTATATGGCCAGGAAGATGGGCGTCTGGGGAGTGCATAGGTCTTTCTGAGCTACTGAAATCTGGCTGTGGTCTGTTCAGGCACCAGGGAGGATAATGGGAGTGGAGACTCACATTAGGGAGACTAAATATGTGGCTGAAACAAGCCAGAAGAGGGGTAAACATCTACAATTTTTGATATTAAAAAAATTAATTGTAAAATCACAGGATGGGAGAGACTAAGAAAGACCAAAAGCTTAGGTGACTACAAGTTCAATAGGAGCTAAGAGCTAAAAAGCCAAAAGTCTGAGGCCATATTAACTAAGGTCTAATGCTCACAATAAAGGAGGGGACAGTCTCGCTACGTGATTTTCAGAACTGGGTTATGCCCCAGCAGTAGACAGAAACAGAGCATGTTCAGAAATAGCTAGAAATCCCACATTGAACAAGGTGCAGATGCTCAGCCTGGAGAAGGGTTTCTGGGGTCCCCGGTCACTCCAGTCCATGGGGGGAGTCACAGAGCAGTAGATTCCAGCTCCAGTGACAGGCCACCTTTCCCCACCAAACTCATCATGGCTCGAGGGGGCTCCCGGGGACGTGATGGGCTCCTTGTCCTGGCGTGTGTACAAATAGTAGCTAGGGTCTGTAAAGGGGATTCCTATAACAGGTTGAGTGAGACTACACCAAGATCCTTCTCTGTTCCCAAGGGTGCCCCAAACCTGTCTGGAGCAGTAGGATTTTCTGCACTGCTGGAGGGAGAAAAATCAATCTCTTTCTGACAGGTCCCCCAGGAAGCACCAACAATGTACCAGGTGCTGCCCACAGCTCAGAATTACCCAGCCCCTCTCAGACCTGGGAGGGCCTAGTGGGTGAAACTTGGCTCCAGAAAATTCCTTGATTCATAATGCTATCAAAGATAATATCAAAGCCAGCCTCGTGGGCCTGGCCTAGGCCCTCGGGGTTGCCCAGAAGATCCGGGGCTGAACTTTCTGGAAGAGGGAAGGGATTTTGAGGGGAAGGGGCCACACAGCAATCTCTGGCTCCCACAAGGTACATGCCACATGCACTCCTGTGACCATAAGTGTCTGCTATCCTCCCCAGCATTCTGGGGACCACCTAATTTTAAAATCCGAAAGCTGTTTCCCAGTGTCAAACACCACTGCTTCCCAGCACTGCAGGAATTCTGATCCAGGAGGGAACTTCCCACCTCCCCGAGATCCATGGAAATTGCTCTTGCTCCCCTTGGAATCCTCCTCCAGGAATGCTTCCCATTCATCTCTGCGGGGCCCAGCCCAGCTCAGCCCTTCTAGGCCCCCCATAGGTGCTGTTCCTTAGAGCAGTATTGCCCTGGTCCCACAGACCTGAGAAGGACTCTTCTGGCACCTGCCATCATTATCTTGGTGCCTTGTTTTCTAGCAAACCCGGAGTGGCCTTGGACCTCTGCAGATGATGCCTCAGTGAGCCTTTCTCCAGCCACCGAAACTGAAACCGAAGTAGCCCCATTGGTCATCACCAAGGATAAGTGAGTTAGACCAGTCAGGGCCAGTCAGAGTGAGTCCTGAGGATTCGGAGTGAACAGAAGACAAGTGCTGTTGTATTTCCTGCCAGATGTGGACAGGAGGAAATGCAAGGGCGGGAGCTGAGGAAAGGCATCTTGTAACCATGTAGGGCTGTGAATGGAGCCAACTAACACAGTGACGCTGAGAAACAGAGAGGACGTGAGGGGTGCCTGCAACCAGCTCCTGGGAATATCATGTGTAGCCTGGATCAAGTTGGACCTGAATTCATTACCCCAGGACCATTCAGTTCCATGAACTGATGAATTCCTTTTGTTATTAAGCCAGCTGGAGTTTCTGTCAATTACAGCTTAATGTGTCTTAACTGGTACACAAATCCTTTCATCTGTGTCTTTTGTAAAGCAGATAGCCAACACCAACTTGATGGGTTTTAAGAGCCAATGGCATGGAGCAAGTCTGGAGAGCCAAAGACCGGTTTGCTGAAAAAGGCCTTGGGGAAGCCGCCAGGACCTAGAGCACTGGAGATTGACGCTGTCTCTGGGTTAGCAGGGCATCAGCTGCTTCCTCCCCCTTGATGCCTTTTGATTTCAGCCAACTTGGTTCCTTCACATGGAGCATACAAGTTCTGGACCATTTGTACCTCAGGTACTGAGCAGTGAGCTGACAATCAGAATCAGTCTCTCTATGGTAGCACAGTGTGACAAAAGGCAGCCTAAAGCAGGAGAGCTAGCACCCTGGCTCTCAAGGGCCAGGTAGCTCAAGAACCCTGGATTAAATCCCTCTTCTGATGTCACAGGCTGGTGATGGTAGAAATAGGTGAAGTAGATGGTACAGCGGCTCACATCTGTCATCCCAGCGACTAGGGAGGCTGAGGCTTGAGGCCAGGATTTAGAGACCAGCCTGGGCCAATAGTGAGATTAAAAAAAAAAGACAACCAGGTATGGAAGTACATGGCTATAGTCCCAACTACTCGAAAGGCTGAGGCAAGAGGATGGCTTAAGCCCAGAAGTTAGACGTTATAGTGAGATACACACACACACATATACACTTCAGTCTGGCCAATGTAACAAGACACTGTCTCTTAAAAAATAAAGAAAGAAGAAAGAAATGGCTGGCTAAAGGGAACAAGGCATACTCTCTGTCTAGCTCCCTGTTTGCTCATTATAGTCTTCCTGCCTCTGACTATGGAGGGTGAAAAAATATAACATATCAGATAAAAAGAGAGACCTGAGAGTGACTTCTCACTCTCTGTCTTTGAATGTGGTGTTAGAGTGCAATTCCTGGAGCTTAGGCAGCCATCTTGTGACCAACAGACAAGACAGTCAGAGGTGGACAGGGTGACAATGGCAGAGAAGAAGGGTGAAAACAGCCTGGGCCCACAAAGATTGTTGAGCCTCTGAAATAAACTACATCCAGACTTTTTATTTTACAAGAAAAAGCAAATTCCTATCATCAAAGCCACTTCTGGAAGGGCATTCTGTTACCTGCAAGCAGAGATTTCCTAAGTGATCTGTTCCTTATGGTAATGTAGGAGCAAGTCCTTCCTCAGAGGGAATGGGGAATGGTGGGGATTAAAGGAGCACGGGCCTAGTGTGGGCAGCTCACAGACACACACCCGGACTGTGGGAGATTTTCTCGTTCTGTTCAGGGGATGCAAAGTTAAGCCAGTACAGGGCTGGAAAGCTGGAGTTGAGGGGTGGAAGAAGCAGTCAGATGGAGTCCTGCTTCTGTCTCTCCACAACTGTTGGCTGCAAGCAAGTCTCTTTCCTTCTCTGGGCCTCAGTTTTCCCTACCATATGATGCAGGCAGTAGACAGGGACCTCTGAGGAAAAGCCAGGGACAAAGCAAGACAGGAGGGCAGGGGTGAGGAGGGAAGGAGGCTGAGGCTGGCCACCTTCTCCCAGATGCTCCTGGGGTAGGAGTCAATTTCTGGATGGTGAATTGGCTGCAAAGACAGAAATGCCTGTTCTCCCCAGACATTGTTAGGAGTGCCCGCTGAGCCCAGCCGGTCCCCTCCCTACTGCCCTGTCGCACACCCAGGCCCACTTATCCCAGAATCCCTGTAAACAGCCCTGCTTCTGAGACTTGTCTGCGCTGCTGTCTCCTGACACAGGAGCCCAGGGCACCTGCAGGAACCCCCTGGGACAGTCAGGTCACCGCAGTTTTCCCCTGCCCCATCCCTGCTCCTGGTCTCTGCAGTGTCCCCTCCCTTACCTGCTGCCCCCAGTGTGTCTCCCTCTCTCAGATCCCACCCCCTCCTCCCCAGCAGGAGGCTGGTTCCCAAACCTTCTCCAGAAAGGAGCCACATCAGCCAGGCCCTTGGAAAAGGACGCACTGTCAAGGAGACACTCAGCAAGCAGACGGAAGGTGTGGTGGGCATGGTGGCCTCTTCTGAGGGCACAGGCCGTCCCACCTGGGTTGAACTTGGGAGCACTTGAGGCAGGAGATGGTCACCAGGTCCTGCTGGCTCTCCCCCACCCCATGCTGCCACGTCCCTGCTGCCCACGTTTCTCATCTCCAGGCACCATCCACGTAAAGCACGTGCCCGTCCTCCGGTGTGTGTCTGACACAGCCCTGTGTCACTCCATCCATGGGGTCCTTGCCCTCCAGCTTCCAGTCAGGTCCACCCACGGGAGATTCCACAAGGATGGCAAGAGGAGAGAGTCTGGGAAGTGCGTTCCTGGACTCCCTGCCTGGGGCCCATGTGATGGGTGTGACTGCCTCCTTCCACCGTAACCACAACCTCTGTCAAGTGACCGCCAGGCTCCAGGCAGTAATGCTGCTTCTCCAGGCTCCAGGCAGTCAGACCCCGGCTGGGACTCTGGGTAGTGAGACACCTCCTTGAGCCTCAGTTTTGTCTCCTCATTAAATGCTCCCAATGGAATACATCCAGTGCAGGCAGTATCAGGATTCCATGCCAGGGCGAGGGAGGCTCTCGGGCAATGCGGCTGCTGTAACTGTGATTGATAAATTGCTGAAGGTGCTGCCTGGAATTTTGTGTTCATCTTGGGTCCAGAGTCAGGACTGGCTTCCTATCTATGCTGCTGTATTGTGACTTCTCGTGTGCACACCTGTCCCTCCCACCAATCTGTGAGCGCCGTGAGAGCAAGAGCCCTGCCCACCTCTGATAAAAGCCGCCGATCCTGAGTGAGCTTAACATGTATTTTGCACAGCAGCCTCATCAATCAGGTGGATTTACTGTCATCACCACTATTTTATAGGTGAGGGGCCTGGGGTCCCAAGCTCACAGTGTCAGCTGTGGTCACACAGATAGCAAGTATTAGAACTGGTATTTGAATCCCGTGTCTTATTCTAGAGTTCCATGATGCTGTGGAACCAAAGGAAGGTGGGTGGGATGGGATGGCCTTGCCCCTCAGGCTGGTCAACTGGACTGGTCTGTGGTGGACACTATGACCTGCCACTTAGACCCTCCTTCAAGACCAAGCACTCACTGCCCAGCGGTGGGAGGTGCCTGGGTCCCTCCCTTGAGGGAGCTGCCTCACTAGTCGTGCCTCTCCCAGGTACCGTCTGCCTGCCTCTCCTGGGCTAAGGCTCCAGCTTTCTCATGGGGCCAGGGGAAGTCTCTGCTGCTGCTGTGGCATCACGGGCCAGCTTCCCTCGGAGCCAGGGCTGCCCTCCTCCCCTCCTCCCCTTCTTCCAGGTGCCTCTCCCTGAGCCCTGCCCGGGACACCTCCCGCTTGCTGAGTTCCACGTCAGGGTGTCTTTCCTGAACCTGAACTAGAACAGAGTGGAGCCTGGTGGGCTGGCAACCTGGGACCCACCCCGGGGCCTTCACTTTCTTCTCGCCTTCTTCTCCCTGCTCCTCCTCCGCCACCCCCTCCCCGCCCCCTGTCGATCCATCACAGCCAGAGCTGCCCTTGTGTGGCTGCAGCTGTATTCCTTTGGGCAACTCAGATGAAAGAGGGAAAAAATAGCTTCTTTTTTTTCTGTAAACATTTGGAGTATTTTGTCTTTGGTGCATTCTTTAAGTCATACTAGATGCACTGACTACAAGCAAATATTCCGGTCTGACTGAGCTGTGGATGGCAGGAGAAGCTGCATTCCACAGGACAGGGGCAGCCTTGACCCTGCCGGAAAGGGGCTTCAACCCACACAGAGGGAGCTTTCCTGGTCTAGGCCAGGCCCCCCTGAAGTTCGGCGTTTGTCAGGTCGCGGCTGCTCCCTACTGTCCTGGGGTTAAAATCCAGATTCCATAGCCACGGCTCTTGAGGCCCTCTGGGAACTGGACAGACAGCCCCTCACCCCAGACTGTCTCTTTCCAGACCCCCAACTGTCCCCCACACAACTGCATGGCCAGAGCAGGCACGCGGGCACGCACGCACACACACACACATACACACACCCCACACACACTCTCTCTCACACACACACACACACTCTCACATACACACACTCACACACACTCTCTCACACACACTCACACACACATACACCCCACACACTCTCTCACACACACACTCTCACACACATACACACACTCTCACACACACCCTCTCACATACACACACTCACACACATACACACACACACCCCACACACTCTCACACACATACACACACCCTCTCACACACACACTGTCACACACTCACACACACTCACACATACACACACTCTTTCTTACATACACACACATACAGACTTTCTTTCACACACACATTTTCCCACTCTCACACACACACTCACACATTCTCACACACTCCCTCACATACACACACATACATTCTCAGTCACACACTTTCTTCTCTGACACATTCTCCTCTCTCTCACACACACTCATCATACACATACTGTCTCTCACACACGCATTCTCACACACACTCACATATACAGTCACATACTCACACATTCTCACACACACTCACATACTCACATATACAGTCACACACTCACACATTCTCACACACGCACTCACACACTTTCCTCTCACACACTCATACACTCACACATACACACTCTTACACATTCTCTTGCACACACTCCTCTTTCACACACACTCTCATGCACTCATACACACACACATACACTCACACACTCACATACACTTACAAACACATTCCTCTCACCTACACATTCATGCGTGCACACTTACACTCTCACATACACACACATATACTCACACACATTCTCACACACTCTCTTCACTCACACACTCTTCTCTCACACACACTCATACACACGCACACATGCACTCTCTCACCACATTCTCACACACACTCCTCTCACACACGCGTGCACACACACACACACACATGCTTGCCCCCAAAGGGTAGGGAGGCTGACACGAGGGCCATGGAGCTGCTTGACCCACGTGTCCCTTTCAGCTCTGGAGCACCACTATCTGGCTTTGGCATCCATCCACTCATTTATTCATTCACTCATTCACCTTTCCACCCTGTTAATTTAATCCCTGCCCTGGGCCAGACCCTGAGGCTGGTGGCCAGGTGTGCATAAACAGGCTAGTTCCCTGCTCCCTGGGAGCTTACACTCTGTGTGGCTACAATGCCAACGGTCACACCTGCGCCAGGCTGACCCCACCTGCACTGATGGTGGCTCTAAAGAAAAGCACAAACCTGAATCACCTGTGGTCACAGCCCCCAGCAGATTCCCTCCCATGACCCAACTGGAAAATAGCTTTAAACGATCGGAGAAATCCAAATCAGACTGCATTGCACAGCATTGAGCAGTTATTCATTTTGCTTGGGGTGATAATGGTACTATGGTTTTTTAAAGGTCCTTGTCGATTAGAGATACAAGTGAAGAATGTGTGGGCGAAATAGCATGATGTGGGACTTGCCCTAAACCATTCCTGTTGTGAGGACCGGGGATGGGGAGATAGCAATGCTGAGCACTTGGGCCAAAGGCTGGGTGGATGAAGCTGGGGGTTGGGTGCACGGGGCTCATTATACTTCTCTCTCCACCTGCCCCCATCCTCTCTTTTACGCTCTTGCTTCAGGGCCTCTGCACCTCCCATCCTCCTTCCTTCCTGCCTTCTTTCCAGTATCGCCTTGCCAACGACACTCTCCTGGACCCCTGCCCCAGCCCGCCCCACACCTGCCCTGGTTTGTTTTTTTCCCTGAGTGTAGCAGTTATCTGACATCGCACACATTCTGTGAGACGGGTTTATTGTCTCTCCCACTAGAATGTAGGAGCCCAAGGGCAGGGACCTGGTCCTTCCACTGCTGTGTCCCCAGCACCCAGACCAGTGCCGGGAGCATAGCTGGTGCTGTCGACACCTGCAGAAGGGATGACTGAGGGCAGCAGCAGAGGAACCCGAGCAGAAGCACGGGCGTGAGGCAGGAGGGACACAGGCACAGGTCGGGGGCAGAAGGGAGCAGGGCATAGACCAGGCTGGAGGACCGGGGGGAGGGGCTGTGTCCTGAAGGTTCTCATTTGGGAAAGAGGGGTGTGTGTCCAGGGCCTTGGAGAAGCCTGGCTGTCTGCACTGAAGCCAGACCAGAGCCTGAGCAGATGTAGCAAAACCAAAGGGGAGGCTCAGTCAGGCCGAGCTGGACGCAGGATGCAGGCAAGCTCACAGGGGAAGGGCCTGTTCAGCCATTTGGAGGTGTATCAGCTGTGAACTGTCCTACTACCAGGGCCCAGCCAACGTCCACAGCACCTGCTGACCTGCATGGCTGTGGCCAGCCCCGTGGGGACACAGAGCTGGTGCCCTGGAATATGCTGGCCCATGCTGCCCAGCTGGGATCTACCAGGGCCAGCCCTGAAGATGGTAGATTTCAAAGACAGGTGGGCCCTCACCACAAGGATGGCACAGCAGTCAGACTGGACACACATCCACATAAAAACATGTCTGTGAATGTTCACAGCAGCATTATTCATAAAAACCAAAAGGAGAAGCAACTCGCATGTCCATCAGGGATGTCTGGATAAAGGCAATGTGGTCCATCCACACAGTGGAGTCGTGTTCAGCCACAGACAGAGAGCAGTGCTGCCCCGCGCTGTGGCTCAGATGGAAACAGCCTGCTGAGTGAAAGAGGCCAGGCACGAAGGCCACATCCACTTATTGGAAAAATCTAGAATAGGCAAATCCACAGAGACAGAAAGATTAGCAGTTGCCAGGAATGGGGGAAACGAGGAAGGGGAGTGACTTCTTGGGATGCTAAAAAGTCTTGAAATCTATTGTGGCAGGTTGCACAACTCTGAATATATTAAACATCACTGAATTGTACACTCGATAAAACTGCTATTAAGCAAGTGTCCCTAGGAATTTGGGCCTACTGGGCTGACTGGCCCCACCTGCTGTGCAGTGGCCTGAGGGTCACCCCGCCTGCCCAGACCCCCGTAGTCAGCTTCTGCTCCTCTTGCCCAGGCTCACTTCCCAGCTCCCGCAGAATCAAGGCTTCGAGAAGCTGTAGGTCCTGGGCCTCCTCTCCAAAGGTTAGGGTTTCCCTGGTCTGGGCTCTACATGTGGTCAAGGGATCTGATGTTTTTAAAAGCTCGGTGGGTGATCCTAGCATGTGGCTGGGGTGGAAAGCCCTGGTGATACCCTCCATCCACTCTGTTCTTCCAGAACCATCCAGTGGACTTCTCCAACGCCAGGGTCTGTGCTCGGTGCTGGTAAAAGTGAAGGTAATCCCATGAGGTCTCTGTTGTTAAGAAGCACCCACGTGGTCAGGAAGACAACCAGGGCAATACGACTTCCTACAGGAGACTAGACCAAAATAAGGGCTGGTTATGTATCATCACAGGTGTGAGCAAGCAGTGCTCTCCTGAGACTAGAGTAGATGGCCTATGGGTTTTGAAGGATGAATAGGAGTTCACCACTGGAAAAGCAAAACAAGGGTATCCCCCTGTAGCAGTATCGTTTGGGCAAGAGGCCTGGGGCTGGAACATGAAAAGGAGCAGACAGTATAGCAGGAGAGAAGTTTGGTGCAGCAGTGACAGGGCTAGGTAGGAAAGGCCGGCAAGCTGGGACCAGAAGGGAGCTCTGGATGGACTTGCCAGGGGACTGGGAGCAACAAGGGCTGGAGGCCTTGCTCCTCCTGGCTGGAGCCTACACACCGCAGGGCACTAATGGGGACGCCTTTGGAGGCCATTTATCTGAAGCCAGTTGGCAGCCTCTGATGAAAACACCAAACTCTGTCCTGTCCCCTGGGGCCCCAAGGCACCCACTTACTGTCAGCCCTGCCACCGACTCTCTGGAAACACTTTTTCCTGGACCATGCTAAGGTCCTCTGCAACTGCTATTCCCTCTGCCTGCGAGGGAACATTCCCTTTCTCCATTTCCAGCTGCAGCTCAGCAACTCAAAGCAACCTGGGGCTACCTCTGCACGGGGCCCTCCCGTATCACTGTTTTATGTCCTCCAGCCACTGGGGGACTTTTGGAAGACTTGCT
Organism: Arctocebus calabarensis; assembly: GCA_963573935.1. Lineage (NCBI taxonomy): Eukaryota > Metazoa > Chordata > Mammalia > Primates > Lorisidae > Arctocebus > Arctocebus calabarensis. The sequence goes on from CAUYON010125723.1 coordinate 76,885, forward strand.
TGCCTCTCTCCTCCCTGCCTGCTGGCAGTCCCAGGAAGGCAGAGATCACGTTGGTCTTGTTCACAGGCCTCTGGAACAGATCTGTCTCTTAGGAGACGTTCAGCAAGCATTTGTCAACTGGATGAATGAGTGAGTGAGTGAATGAATGAGCCCTTGCTCAGGAGCCTAGCTGGCCATCCCCTCACGGTGGGCTCTCATAGAAGAGGCCTGAGGCCTGGACTTAGTTCACAGAAGAGCCAGGCTGAAACACCCAGGGAAGGGCTTTGGAGAAAGGACACAGGTAGGGTGTTTCTGAGTATGAATTGAGCACCCCAGAGCTGGGTCATGTCTGGCTGAACCTGACCTCTTTGCCCTGGCCATCCCTGGCTGCACTGCTTGGACCCCAGCAAGGCCCCATCTGCGTGGCCAGCCACCAAGAAAATCCTTGGACGCTCCCCTTCCAGGACAGGAGCTCCCTGAGACTTGAGGGAGAGTCTGGCCTCTTGCCTCTTTGTATTGGTGTCCAGACTGCAGAAGCTGGTGTCCCGGAGGTTGGGCTGGCCTAAACTGAGGTTCCATGCTGCCCCACACCCAGCCCTGGGACGTATGCGCGAGGATGCCTGTGATGTAGTCTTTCCCAGGTTTTGGTGGCATAGAGGTTTTTCGAGCCAGCAAATGGGAGAAAACACCCTGGTTATCTCTGCTCCTTGGCAGTTTCTACTCCTCTCCCCCTGGCTGAGGTGGTGGTGGGGGGTAGTTGAGGAATATCAGCGTCCTTAGTGCTCTGAGTTGCAAGGAGCTGCCGCAGGAGCTGAGGCAGAGGTTCAGAGGACCTGGGTTTTGTCCCAGCTGTGCAGCTTCTGATGCCCACCCTCCTGCAGCCCTGAGGCTCTCTCGGCACTGTGTAGGCCTGCCAGTATATCTGCAGGAGCTGCGGTGGGCCTGGAAGGGCCTCTGGAGCCATGGCACACTGAAGGATCCACAGCCTTTTACGCAGAGGGAGAAGAGGTTTCAGAGGCCTAACTTCAAGTCCCAGCTCTGCCATCTCCTAGCTGGGTCACCCTGAGGATATCATTTAAAGTTTCTGGGCCAAATTCTACAATAAGAAAAGCAGAGATTAAGAACAATCACGGAAACCCTCTCAGGCTGCTGTGGGGCTGTCCGAGGCAGAAGATGTGAGGTACTTGACTCACAGAAAATGCCAATGGGTTGGAGACTCAGAGAGTGAAACTGGGTCTCCCTAATTAGTCCTGTGGTCAACTCCCAGCTCAGATTATACAGCTATGGCGTGGACTTCCCACCAAGTAGCGAGCTCCTTATCACCAGAGGTATTCAAGCCAGATTTAGATCTGCGCCCTCCAACCTGGGAGCCACCAGCCACATGAGCGCTTGAAATGTCACAAGTTTAAACTGCAATGCGCTATAAGTATAAAACAAATGCCAGACTTCAAGGACTTATTATAGGAAAAAAGATAAAATGTCTCAGTACTTTATATTGATTACATATTGTAATGATACTATTTGGGATAAATTAGATTAAATAAAATAGCTTATTAAATTTAATGTCACCTCTTTTAAGATTTTTGATGTGGCAACTAGGAAAAGTTATAGTACAGGTGTGGCGGTATTATATTTCATTTGGATAGTGCTGGTCCACATACTTGCTGCTCAGAGTATGGCTCTTGGACCGGTAGCACCCACGTCACCTGGGAACTGATTGGAAATGTAGAATCCCATATGTGGAATGGGAAGTTGTCACATTAACATTTGAGAAGGGCTGAGGAACCCTAGGCTGAAAGTCTGAGGGAATCCCATCTTCAGATAGAGAGGGTGGGAATACCTGCCAAGCCCAGCTCATATTGCATGGAATATTAAGTAACTGATAGCTTTGCCCTTAGTCACACTCTTAGCCTGGGCTGTCCTTTAAACCCAACTCTCTCATCAGGAAGCACAAATGTACTTTATTATTATTTTTTTTATTTTTTGCAGTTTTTGCAGGGGCTGGGTTTGAACCTGCCACCTCCGGTATACGGGGCCACTCCTTTGAGCCACAGGCGCCGCCCCCACAAATGTACTTTATTATAGCCTCAAGTGGGTGGGGTTGGGGGAAGGGGGGGATGCATCTAAGGAGAAGAGGGGAGCATGGCAGGATTAGGCAGTCTTGTGAGTGACCGCTATCACCAACCCCTGGAGTCCCAACCTTTCCAGGGCTGGGAGATAATCTCAGACAACAACTGGAAAATAGCTGTGTGTTTTATAAAGAAACAAAACCCCCAAACTAAAACTTACCAACTTTCCCCCTCCCCAAATTCCTCCTTCTATTTCTCTCTGAAAACTTGGCCAGCAAGCATTAAACTAAATATAGAAATGGTGAGCAAGTGAATCACTCAGAGGTGCCACACGTTGCCCAGGGCCTGTTTTATGGTTGAGTTGTAAGCCACTGAGAGCTGGGAGCTGTAATTAAAATGCTGACAGCCTCCCAACTGTGAAGCAGCCAGGAGGAAGCAGGGCTGGGAAGCCATGGAGGAGGTGCAGGGTTGTGTGCCTTCCCCAAAGCCGATCACCCCAGGTTCAATGCCCTCCACTGGCTCCAGGACACAGCCAAACCCCAATGCCTCACCTTGCAGGGTGCTCTCTATGACCTCATCTTCTCCCTGAGCTACACTGGCCTCTTTGCCTCCGGGCTCTTGATCGAACCGTCCCTCTGACTCAAGCCTAATTCCTCAGATGGCTCACTTCCTGTTCTAAACTCACCTTCTCAGAGAAGGCTGTCCTGAGCACCCAAAGTAAAATGCCTCCTCCTGCCACCTCTGCCTTCTCTTCTTGCTTTTTTTTTTTCTCGTAGCATTTATTACTCTATGACAATTGATCCTATCTCCATTCTATTTTATGTTTGTCTTCTACCTTCCCCTACCCCGAATGTCAGCTCTATAAAGGCAGGTACCATGTCTAATCCCAGAGCCTAAGACAGTACCAGACACATAAGCAGGTGCTTAATAATATTTGTTGAATGAATGAATGCATGGATTTCAAACCTTTTCTTTCAGCTAGTCTGATGATCTCACTGGGAAAATGTCCAACTTTCAGGCAATGACCTCAGCTTTTCACCCATCCATTCACCCAACCGTCCTTCCAAATGCATCCATCCATTTATCCATCCAACTAGCCAAGCATCCATCCAAATAGCTGCTAAGATCTGTTCATCTAACCATCAGTCTATCCATCCGTTCATCTATCTACCCCTACAACCATGCATTAACCATCTTCCAAATACTATCTGTCTGTGCTCCCAGTATCTATGCGCCCTCCCCTCCCACACACATCCACCCATCCAAGCCAGTCCCCCGCTATTACCTCCTCTTCTAGGGCCCACAGTCTCCAGTAGCCTCTGCCTCCAAATCTGAATCCAGTTCATGCCAGAATATTTATGTGCAGTAATCCACTCTTCTCATCAGAATGTAAGCCCCTCACAAGCAGAAACTGTGCCTTATTTATTTCTCATTTCCACGCCTAGGACCGCTGACATGCAGTAGCTCTCAGCTGATGTCTGCTGGGTGGACATGCTTCCCCTTTTCCCTTATTTACCTGCTCAGCATTTCCTCCTAGCCTACCATGATGCTATTTTTTAGTTATCTGTTGGTCTCCAAAACCTTGCACCTAAAACAAAGAAGACACTTTATAAATATTTAATGGATGCCTGACTAAACGATGGGGCTCTACTTATTAGCTGTGTGATCTTGGGCTAGTCACTGATCCTCTTGTGCCTCAGTTTTCTCATTTGTAAAAGGGGGATAATAATAGTGCTTACGTCACTGGGCCCTTATGAGTATTTTACGAACGAATATGTATGAAATACTTAGAACAGTGCCTAGAGTAAGAAAAAAGCTATATCATGCTTTAAAAGAAAACACTTATTCACTGCTAGCCCACTGGAACAGAGTTAAAAGGTGGGAAGGAAGCTCTCGTCTGAGCCAGTGCTGTTCCTGCAGGAGACCTGCAGCGAGCACTCTAACTTTCCCCCGCCACGTTGGGATTATTTGGCAAACTACCAATATTATGTCAGGTGGCCACGAGTGCTATGTAGAAAAACAAAACATGGGAGGCAACAGGAAGTGGTGAGAGAGATGGGAGGGCAGTTTCAAATAGGGTGGTCAGGAAAGGCCTCTTTAAGAGGCGAGGTTTGAGCACAGACTTGGGGAGGTGAGGGTGAGTGTCTGCCTGGAGAGCATCCAGGCGGAGGGATCAGCCCATGCAAAGGCCCTGAGCCGGAGACGCTCCTGTGTGTGAGGAGCAGTGAGGACACAGTGTGGATGGGACAGAGGGAGCGAAGGGACAGGAGAAAGAGGTGAGGTCAGAGGGGCACAGGGACCCAGGGCATGCAGGGCCATGTCGGCCACTGTGAAAACTTGGGAAGATTGGTGAGGTTATGAGCAGAGGGGAATAAGAGTGAACTTGCATTTGAAAAGACTGCAAGGGGCCAAGTGTGGAGCCTGCTGTGTGGCTGCAGGGAAAAGAGCTGGTGGGAGGGTGTGGGCCAGAGGCAGCTGCATTGCCCCAGGAAAGAGTGTGGGGCTTAGACTGTGAGTGCAGGCTGGTGTGAGGGGCAGAGGCTGGATAGATGCCGTAGGCAGAAATGACATTGGATGTGGGGTATGAAAGAAGGTTTTGACCTACACAACTGGAAGGTTAAAGGTGTAATTTACTGCACAAGGGGAGGGAGATGGAGGCAGGAGTGAGTCTGTGGGGTGCAGATTGGGAATTGAGTTTGGGCCAGGTGAGTTTCATGGGCCCATGACACCCTGAAGTAGGAAGGTGAGGCAAGCAGGTTTGGGCAGGAGACTAGACTTTATGGACACTTTAAAGGTCCTGGGACGTGGTGTGTACTTGCGTACACACGACATGGGGCTGGAAAGGACAAGGGCAGGGTCCTCTCTGGAGGTGGCTGCTCAGATGTGACTCAGAGACCCAGATGGACATCACCTGTCTCAGAGAGAAGAGAATCAGCTGGTCCCCGGTGACCCTCCCTATTTAGTGAAGTAACGAATTTCAGTGACAGCCTGGACAGCTATGTCCCCCTAAGTCCTTCTAGCATGCTCTGTGGCCAGTACATGGAAAAAACAGGGCTTTAGAGCTAGAACGATCCTTAGGACTAGAATATAGGAATTAAAACTTGATTGTGGCTTTAAAATCACGGCTACTAAGAACTACAATAATTTGTGAGATGATTGCTGTTCTCCCAGCGTGCCAAGCTTGAGGACACAGGACTAAGCTCTCTCTGGTAATCATCTTGTTTAGGCTGCACAGCAGCTCTGAGAAGCACAAGTTCTCGTTGCCCTTTTTGCCAGTGAGAAAACTGAGGATCAGAGAGGGGTGACTGCCCAAGGTCACACAGCAAATAATTGCACAGTCAGGGTACGTAATAAAGGTCTTCCCATGTCCATGACATTCCCATTTCCCACTGTGATCCCAAAGTCGCTGACCTGCCTACCGTCCAGCCCAGGGGAGAGTGACTCCTTGTACCATGTCCCAGGGGACTGAGTGGCCCCAGCCAGAGCCGCACCTGCAAGATGGGCACAAGTACACCACTCCCCTGGAGGACAGCTGTGAGTCTTGGCTGAGAAAAATTGTTAACAAAAGGTTTTGCAAGTTATGAAGTATTTTACAAATGTCGTGTTAGAATCATTACTTCAAAATACTGCCAATCCTTCCAGGTCCAAAAGTACACACACAAACGCAAATACACAAACACACACAGACACACAAACACACACACCGACACACAGACACACACAGAGACAGACACACAGACACAATTGAGGCCTAAGAACAGGCTGCACAGAGAACAGGCAGAACGTGGGCTGCAGAGGAGAGACGGCTGGGAGGGAAGCCTGGCTCGGACAGTTTCCACCTGGGCAACCTAAAGCACACCGCTTAACTGCTCTGCACCTCAGTTTTCCTCCTCTGTTAAATGGAAACAACAACACGCCATTCCCCATGAGATCATTTACAGACAGCACTTAGAATGGGGCCAGCACATAGGGTGTCAAGAGCCGGGTACACTGCCGAGTGCTGGCTGGTTGGGATCTGCCCCATCCCTGACACGTCTTGGGAAGGCCCTGAGGGCACAAGAGCCCTGGGACTTCTCAGTTCTTCTGCCCAGGAGCCTGGATGCTGCTCAAGTCCCTGCCTATACCTCAGCTGCCCACCTGCGAAACAGTGTTAACAGGACCCCCAAGGATGTCGGGCAAATTAAACGGATTGACCTCTGGAGAGCATGCAGACACCGCCTGGGGCAGAGCGGGAGCCAGCGCTCACCACTGTGGACAGTGCTGACTAGCTGCTTTCCTGTGCGCACCGAAAGGGAAGGGGATAATTTCCAGAAGCTCCTTTGTCAGGCAAGAAGGCCTTTTTAGGGACATAACCGCACCTGGATTTCTCCTCAAAGGACATGGAAGTGTTCAGGATTAGGGAAAGTCGGCCCTGGTGCCAGTTCTTCCTGGCAGATCACCTGTCCAAAAGTCCCTCCCTCCAGGACACTCTGTCCCCTTCTCTGTGCCCCTCCCCCACCACAGGGCTCCCCTCCCCATCATCCCGGCAGATTTGATAACACCCAGCAGTCCCAGTCCCCCTCCTGAGGACAAAGGAGGCAATTGTCTGTGGTGGGAGCCTTTTGACTTGGTCTCACCATGATGTAACTGAGCCCTTGACTTTGCCTCACTTGAGGCCTTGCCACACTGTCCCCTCCCTAGCTCAAGGGGGTTTCACACAAGCCCCTGGCAGCAGGGCCAGCAGCCGCACTAGCAATTCCCTCCAAGAGAAATCAGATGGCCAGTATTTGAGACCTGCTTGGGCTGGCCTGAGGCCAGGGAGGAGGCAGGACTGGCTTGCACTACTGCTGAGACCATTGCAGGTGCCTTAATGAGAATACCAATGTCTGAGTCCTCACTCTGTGGCCACCACCTTAAGCCAGCTCTGTCCACAAGACCTTCCTGCCATGGGAATAAGGAGCTGAGGAGCCAAACGTGGCTATGGCGCATTAGAATGTGGACTGCAGAACTGCATTTTTAATCTTGTTTGTAATTCATTTAAATTTAAGAAGCCACATGTGGCTCATGGTGACCATATTGGACAGCACAGCCATAAGCACTTTAAATTCACTTAACCACGACATCCTCACAATACTCTATGAAGCTATTATTGCCTGTGTTTTAAGGATGGAGAAATTGAGGCACGGACATTTTTTTCTCTCTTTTTTTTTTTTTTTGGCTGGGGCCGGTGCCTTACCCCTTTGAGCCACAGGCGCCACCCGAGGCTCAGACTTTTATTCCCAAGATCACACAGCCCAGGAAGCAGCAGGGCCAGAGCTCCCTTCCTGGATAACCTCTGCTCTGCTCAAGTATATGAGAAGGTACATGCCTGTGAATGGGAAGGTAGAGAGAACAGGTGCGTGCCACCTCACTGCGTGCCCTGCTCTGATGGCTGGTTCTGCACATCAGCCTTGCATTTCTGCTATTCTATGTTGCCTACAGTATGCTAGACTCTTAGCTAGGTTCTGGGAGATACCAAGATGACTCCCAGACTGCCTGGAAGAGTGAGGCGGATTCTGCAGGGGTGGAGGGTGTGGCTTTCCCCTCTTCAGGCTGAGAAGCCCAGAAACTCCATCACAGCAGAAGGTGAGCTGGGAAGGGTGGGCCACACCTGCAATCCCAGCACTGTGGGAGGATTATCTCTTGAGCCCAGGAGCTGGAGGTTGCAGTGAGCTATGAGGACATCACTGCAGTCTAGCCTGGGCAGCAGAGCAAAACTCTGCTGCAAAAAAATCCTCAAAAAATTGCAAAGTTCCCCAGATCTCCACACCAAGTATGAGTATTAATGGGAATGCCCGTGTCTGGGGGTCTCCTCATCCCCCATGGCAGCCCAGGGCTCCTTCACCTTCTGGGGAGGGGAAACACACAGATTCCCTCTCTCTACACAGACAAGTTCCCTCCTGGCCCTGGCGTGTCTTCTCCCAGGCAGCAGGTGGTGGCTAAAGGACTCTCCCAAGTTCATTCACAGTCACCAGAATGAATACACTCAGTACCTAGATAACTCACAATCCCCACGTGACCAGAGAGTGGGGCCTTTGTGGGCTGAGGACTATTGTCTCCAAGTTCCCCAAATCAGAGGACCCAAGAATCTTTGGAATCACAGGAAGTCAGGGAGACTGTAGGGACAGAAGTGTCTCAGTCCGAGACTCCTGGGACTGGAAGGATAGTGGCTAAGTACGGAGTCTGGAGCCTGGTTCAGCTCCTGGGGCGGCACCTGCCCACTATGTGTTCTTAGACAACTGTCTTAACCTCTCCGTGCCTCCATTTTCCTATATGTAAAATGAAGAGAAGAGAGAATGCTAACCTGGCAGGACTACGGGGGAGATTCAATTAGTACGTGCATTTCAAGTGTTAATATTAGAATCACGTCGCTATTACCCCAGCAAATAAGCACCAGCGCCCAACTGCACTGCCTCCTCTGACCGGAACCTTATCCCACCTCCTGGGAGCAAGTTCTTTCTCACATGAGCTGAAACCTACCTTTCCCCACGTTCTTCCTTCCCGACCCTCACACCCACCTCAAATCCTTACAGCCTGGGGATAGTGACAGCTCCCTAAGGCTGCTCCAGGCCAGGCTGAGCCGACTGAGCTCCTCCCAGGCCCGTGTGCCTGGCTGCCTGCTCTGTGCCTGCCCCAGGGGGGAGGGAGGGAGGTCTTAGCAGCCCAGAGCAAAGTGGGGCTCTAGAGACCAGGCCCCACAGAGCTGGGGTCACAGACATTTCCCGTCCCTATGGGAAGGGCTGCCCTGCTCTGCCCCTGCTCCCACCCTGAGGCCTCTCTTATCTTGTCCCCTCCCTTCCTGGGCACCATCCACTGCTATCACCGTGGCATCAGTGACGGGACCTGGCTGGCCCTGCCCTTGCTATGTTACAGGAAAAAAATGGAAAATCCTCAGGTCCTTTGGGCATTCTCCGCCCCAGCCGGGCCAGCCCTGCTCTAACTCATCTTCAGTGGCTTCTGCTCCCTCCTGGGCCCCCACACCCGATACTGGTCATCCCACTGGGCTCCCCTATCCCCACCACGGACCTCCTGGCCTCCACCTTAGCCCCTCATCCAGCCCAGCTCCACCGGCCTCAGCAGTCACAGGGAGCAGAAGAGAGGTCTGATGTGGGAGTCAGGCTCAAGTGAAATCTTCTTTTCCACCCTCTTGGTGAGCATGGCCGGGGCAAGGCCTTCTGAGTCTCGGTTTCAGGTTCCCATTGATGAATTGTGCCCAAGCAGGGAGGGGGAGCCTCCAGTCATGCAACTCCAGAGGCCACTGTCCCCAACAGGGCAGCACAGGCCAGGCGGGTTGCCACGGTTAGCACATAAATAGGCCAAGAAATAAACCTCAGCCTAAACTTGGGCCTTATACAAATGTCAATTCAACATGGATCACAGAACCTTTCAAAAATGGTTACAACTGAAATAAGCCAGACACAAAAGAACAAATACTGTATGGTCCCCTTACATGGGGTACCCAGAGAGGTCAAATTCACAGAGGAGGCATCGGGGGCTCAGGGATGGAACGAGGAGAATTAGTGTTTGATGGGTCAGAGTTTCAATTTGGGAACCTGGAAAACGTTGTGGAGATGGAAGGTGGTGATGGTGCATCGCAGTGAGAACCTGCTTGGTGTCGATAAACCATACGACTGAAAATGGGCAACATGGTAAGTTTTACGTGAAGTATATTTCAACCACAATTAAAAATAAAAAAGACTGTAAAGCAAGTTTTGAAACAGAAACACTTGTTAGTATTTAAAATAGTTAATTATTTAATTAAAAAATAGATTACGGATTTAAATGCAAAAATATAAAACTTTTACCAAAAAATGGAGGGGGAAATCTTCAGGATCTAGAGCCGAGCAGAGAGTTCTTAGGCAACAGTGAAGGCACTTTTCATAAAAGCAAACGTTGATAAATTGGACCCTAACAGGGCTAAAACCTTTTCCTCTGTGAAAAACCAAAAAAAAAAGACTAAAAGGCAAGCAATAAACTGGTAAAAAATATTTTCAAAACACAGGTCTTGGAAAAGACTAGCATTTACAGTGGTTCTCAACCTTCCTAATGCCGGGACCCTTTAATATAGTTCCTTGGGTTGTGGTGACCCCCAACAAAAAATTATTTTCTTTGCTACTTCATGACTGTAATTTTGCTACTGTTATGAATCGTAATGTAAATATCTGTTATGCAGGACGTATTTTCATTGTTACGAAGGGGTCGCGACCCACAGGCTGAGAGCTGCTGATCTAGAATATACAAACAAATGTCAAAACTCAACAGTTAAAAAAAAAATCATTAGAAAATGGACACGAGGGCGGTGCCTGTGGCTCAAAGGAGTAGGGCGCCGGCCCCATAGGCTGAAGATGGTGGGTTCAAACCCAGCCCTGGCCAAAAATAAATAAATAATAAAAAAAAGGAAATGGACACAATTCATAAAACAGACATGACACTGAAGAGGCTGTACAGATGGTAAACAAGCAGAAGAAAACCACAGTGAGGTATAAAACACACCTATTGGAATGGCAAAAATTTTGAAAAATGGTGGTATCAACAAATGGTGATGAGGATATGGAGAGACTGGGTCACTTACACGTTGCTGGTGGGAATGCAAAATGGCACAGCCACTCTGGGACACAGTTTGTCACATTCTTAAGACCCTAACCATACAGCCATCATACACAGTTGCATTGTTGGGCATTTGTCCTAGAGAAAGGGAACCTTATGTTCACAAAGAAACTGAACACACATGCTCACAACAGCTTTATGGCCACAGTCTACCCACAACCCAAATGGCTAAACACACTGGTACATCCACACCGTGAAAAGCTAGGTGGTGATAAAAAGGAGCAAGATACACGCGACAACCTGAATAACTCAAGGGAGTTGTGAGGAGTGCAAAGCAAGTAATCTAAAAAAGTTACATGCTGTATGATTCCACTCATGCACCATTCTTAAAATGATGAAATGATAAAAATGGAGAAGAGATTAGTGGTGTTGCGACCAGAGGGAAAGGGAGAGAAGGAGGTGGGTGTGGCTATGAAAGTGTAATGTGGGTGTACCAGTATCGGCGTCCTAGTTGTGAGATCGTCCTATACTTTGCAAGCCGTTACCACTGGGGAAAACTGAGACAAGGATGACAGGGGCTTTCTGTATTCTTAAAACTGCCTGTGAATATATGATCATCTCAACATTAAGTTCAATCAAAAAATAAACCTTGTTAAATCTGACTTTGAGATAAACAATGGATAAATATAGAACATTCTTACACTAAAAAATTATCTGTTGTTTATCTCAAAGTCAAATTTACCTAGGAGTTCTGTATTCTATGGGGCACCCCTGCTTTTGGAAAATTCTCCCTAGGGAAGAGCAGACACTTGTCATTTCATTCATTCACTGGACAAGCATTTCTTGAGCACTTCTTATGTGCCTGGCACTGTTCTAGGCCCCAGGATCCAGCTGTGAGAGAGCTGCACAATGAGATCATTCCATGCAGTGGTTTCACATGGAAAGTAACACAGGATGGGGTAGGGAGAGATGAGGCAGATGTTGAGCAGGGATGTCAGAGAGGGCCTGAGAAGACGGCCTCTGCACGGAGACTGGAAGGAAGAGAAGGGGCTGGCTATCCAGAAGTTTGAGGGAATAGCAGTCCAGACAGATTAAAATAGCATGTGCAAAGGCCCTGTGGTGGGAACAAACTTGGCCAACTCCAGGAGTGTGTGGCTGGAGGCTGGTGGGCAGAAGAGAGTAGCTGGAGACAAAGTTGATGTCCAGTGGCCCTGCGGATCCTGTGTCCTGACCCTTCCACACATGTCAGGTCTGGAAGACCCGTTTAAGACAAAAAGGAAGAGATCCCCACCATGGAAGAAATCAAAGGCATTTGTGCAAGCCTGCCCCTGGTCCTGGCTGTAGGCCTTCCCTTTGCAAAGGCGAGAACCTAGATCTGTGGGGCAGATGTAGGGGGCGTGGCAGCCTGAGGGAACCCTTCCACCCCAGTTGCCTGCCCTGGACAGCACCTTCAGGCTGGGCAGGGCCTGGTTCCTCAGGCCCTCAACATATCACTAAGGACCACTCTCTCTGGTCAAATATGCAAGTGGCACTCAGGACTACAGAGAGGAGCATAGCTGAGCAAGCCTTATCTAGGCCCTGCCCCAGCTGCCAGGGGCTAGTTCCTGCTGTCCCCTGACTCATAGGCCTGCCTGTGGCCAGGGCAGGGGTGGGAATCCAGCTCCCAGGAGCACCCGGACCAGACGGGGCAGGGCAGGAAGGGACAAGACCAACACCCCTCCATGCGCAAGAGGCTGTGCAGGCACTGGGAGGTGACTGTTCACTCCGGTGGAATTCCATCACCCTGAGCTCACCTCCCTCAGAGCGAGAGGTGCATTCCAGCAGGGGCCAGCCCCATCCCAGCTGGGCCGCCATCCCCAGGGCTGCCTCTCCTGGGCTTAGTCACCACACTCTTGGCAAGGGCTGGCTGAGGGCCCTGCCTTCCACAAGGCCCCCGAGTCCCCAATGCACTTCATGCTCACTGTACAGTGAGGCCTCAACAGCCCGGACAGCCAGGTACAATGTCACCATGCAGGCATAGCTGCCCAGGGGACCAGAGGTAGGAAAGCGCAGAGGCCAACTCAGGGCACAGCCTGGGATCCTCTGCACCCCGCAGGGGGACGCTTCACATACACTCACTTCCAGGCAGCTAGAAGGCCTGGATTCTCCGGGTTCTCCTCTCTCTACCTGGTAGCTCCTCCCTTCCCAAGGCCCTCCTGCCCCAGAGCCCATTTGCCCAGGCTGTGGCTCAGGCTCTCCCATGTTAATCCTCCCACCCTGCAATCCTACAAATGCCAGGGCTTCCATTACCCCTCCTGCAGGTGACTGCCAGGAAGCAGCTCCTGCAATTCTATCTCTAGAGTTGGGATTTGGGTGTTGGTGGCTCTGGGCATCTTGGCCCTGGCCCTCAGTATCTCCCACTCCCATATCCCAAAGTACCTTAATCATGTCCTCTAAAATTGATCTCACCCCCAGGTCCTCATCCCAGTGAGGCGCCCCCACACCCTGTACATCCCAAACACACCCCAAAGAGGATTCTACCTGTTCTGCCTCCTGCCACACACCTCACCCCAGCCCCCGTGGGATTAGGGACCAGTCATGGTCATAGCCCCTCCATTCTGTCCTCCTTTCTGTCCCAGAGAGGCCTAGAAACCTGCCTGCACACTCCTCACCAAAGCATCCTCTGGCATCTCAGTGTAAGACGAAGTCTGGCTCCTTGACCCTGCACTCAAGGCCTCGCCCTCCCTGCAGCCTCATCACCCTCATCCCCCACCCTTGGCCATATCAAGACCCCCCATACCATGCTTTGCTAGGACTTCATGTTTTTGTACACATTTGCTTCTTCCTTCTCACTGCCTCGGCCCTCTGGAGGACTCCTGCTCATCCTTCAAAGCCCTACTGAGAGGTCCCTTCCCCCAACAGTCTCCAGGATTCTCCAAGAAGAAACCACTCCTCCTCTGACCTCTCCTCTGCACCTCCTTGATGGCATTTCTCCTGCACTGTGTCACCCCAAATCATAACCTTTGCTGCTCCTGCCTGACTCTCTCCCTAGACTGTGCATCTAGCCTTGAGAGACTGAGCTGTGGGTGTCCATTTCCCCACTGCGCAAACGGTTGGAAAGAAAGGCTGCAAAGCCACAAAGCTTCCACCACTGCAAGATTACAACACAATGCTTCTCTCCCTCCTAACTGAAGCTCCCACTCCACATGCCGGGGTGTGAAACTAATATTCTGTCATCTCAACCTGAACAGTGATTTCAAGCCCAAAGTAGCATGACCTTAAAATGCCAGTAGGGGAAACTATGATTCCAAAATCACCTCCCTAATAGGTGTTTGCACCCTCCCCTGCTATTTTCTAACCTGACCGTATTATGATTCACCCCTGAATGAGACAATGAGGGAACAGGGGAGCCTGGCCACTGGCAGCGATGCCCCCACCTCCCTATCCCGGGGCCCCTACTTGCCCGTGAGGGCCCAAGCTAGAGACCTGTCCCGAAGCCTGTGTTCTCCCTCCTCTGCTGGGTGAGTGGGTGGGCTCCCCTGCGGCCCTGGGGCACTCCTCATCGGCCCTGCAGGAGGCACGTGGTGCACCCCCTCCTCACTTCCCCTGCCCTCTTTTCTTTCTCACGAGCTACCAACAAGCGCCAGAGCCTGTGGTCAGGTTGAGTCTTGTCTCCCCGTGGCAGGAGTGAGGGAGCCGGTGGTAAACACGTCTGTGAGCTGTTAGGATGCTCAGCCAGGAGCAGCCGCGGGCGGCCCCATGGCTTCCAATAAATGTCACACTGCAGAAGCTGACTGTCACCTGCGATCTAGAACAAGGACAGGGTCATAGACCCAAGTGATAGATCAGGAAACAGAGGTCCATAGAGGGGATGGAGACCCAGCATCTGGTGACTGCTTTTGCTCCCGCCCACGTGGGTCCACATCTGGGCCCTTGGGCTGCCCTGCAGCAGGAGGGAGGGTCTGGCCACTGAGGCTGGGTGGGCTGTGCTGCGCGGCCGCTGACCTGAGTCCCTGAGTGCCCACTGTGCCTCCTTTTCCACCTCCACGCACAAAGGGCTGCACTGGTGGCCGCCATCCCCGCACACACTGAGGTGTTCCCGGTTCCACCTCTTGGCTCAGGAAAACACACAGCTGCTTTTCCACGAAGCACCCCAAGTCCTCCCTAATCAGAGAGGGGCTGGGCAGCCAGGGGATGTGTGTCCCTCTGCTGGTCTCCCTGAGCTGGGAGGACTGTTTCTGCTCAGAAACTCCACGTCAGACCAGCCTGCTCTCTATCCAGGCCTCTCTGCTGACCCAGCTCAGGGCCTCCCTCTGCCTAATAAGGGTCTGCCTCTGACTTTTGCACTTTGCTGCAGAACCCCAGTGGCTCCCCAGATGTTCACCTGCTCACCCATCCATGCTTTCAGAGTCTCTAGAGTGCACCTGGACCCAGACCCCAGGTTCCTGTCCTCAGCCGGCTTTCAGTCTGCATAGAGGAGAAGGTCACAGAACAACGCACCCTCCCCAAAGTCTAGGGAGTAAAAGGCAGGCTTCTCTGAGGAGAGGCCATGATGGCTGAAACTTGGATAGTAAGGAGAAGGCAGCCACAGGGTGATCTGGGTACAGACACAAGGCTCTGCTTCCTTAGGTGAGCCTGCTGGGCCCCAGCTGTGGTTACTCTTCCAGGGACCCCGAGACCAGCCAGGGTGGAGCCCTGACCCGGACCCAGGCTCCATCTCCATGCCTTTGTCCACTCCCTTGCCATCACCTTTTTTCTCTGCCAAGTTTCATTCACCTTTTGGGTTCTAGGTCCTACAGGAAGCCCAATGAGGACAGGCCAATGATCTCTGACAGCTCCGGTATCTGTGTCACCCACAGGTGACAGGCCTGACAACACTATCCTGTGGCAGCAGGTGTCTCAGGCCTGGTGTACAGGTGGCTCACGGGGCACCACCTCACCCACCCACCCTGAGCCTGACTCATCACAGGCCGCGTGTTACTCTCTCCTCTAATTCTTGCCAGGGTCCGACAGGCCGTTACAAATGAGGGAACTGAGACTGAGAAAGGAGAGCCACTGTCTTCCTTTCGTCTGCCTCCAGGAGTGAGAGATGTAAGGGCCGGAGGGGTCTGTAACCCGTGCCCCGCAGAGTGGTCTGATCACAGAAACGCGGAGGGAGGGGCCACTGAGGCCTGCAGGCATGCGCCACCGTGGGCAGGAACTCCCAGCCCTAGGATGGGACAGCCAGGGCCCTGTACTCCACCCCTGGGCATCATCTGGAGCAGGACGGTGAGTGACTCACCAAGGCCACCTGGACGGTTCTGAGGAGAGGAGGTCGGACAGCCTGCTCGGCTCCTCCCAAGGGTGACCGTTCACAGCCATCTCTCTTTCCATCTCCCTGAGTAACATCCAGTTCGTCCTTATGGACGCTCGGTTGTCCAACCTCCCCAATACCTAACAAGCTTCATGCCACACACAAATCCTGACCAGTGGCAGAGTGACGCCAGAGTCAAGCAGACCGAGGCCAGAGGCAGAGCCCTGTGGTTCATCCCCAAACACCCAGCGCAGAGGTTACAAGCAAGCCGTTCCATAGTGTCTCTGCAGAGCCGCCCGGCTGCCCGCCCGGCTGCCTACCTTTCGGCCTGCCTCGTTATTGTGTAAGTTCATGAGAGTCCGGGCATTCTGCTTGATCTCCCGGGCATCCACAAAGACCTTGGCGAAGCCGATGCCGTAGCGGATGTCGGCAGAGCAGCCACCCCACTTCCAGCCCTCGTCCCGGTGGTACTGGCCTTGCTTCTCCTTGTCGCAGCCGCAGTCACTGAGGTTACCCTGGGTACAGGCAGCTGTGATGGCGTGGGCCACGCCGGCGGCGATGATGGCGTAGGTGAAGGCAGCCTCCCGGCTCCCTGTGAGGAGGACAGAGGAGAGGGAAGTCTGGGTCAGGCCCTGGGCATCGGGGAGGAGGCTGGGCCTCTCTGCCAAGGATGGTTGAGCTCAACACAATGAGCCCCTCCGGTTTAACTGATCTCCCATTCCTAACTTCCAACATCGGGGTGATGGCCTGAGCACCCCCATGATGCACACACCCATTTGATCCCCAATTTCTTGAGGAATGGCTGGGTAGTGGAGGAGCAAGGCACGTGGGCTGCTTGTCCAGGCACCATTAGGCCAGATGGAGGGACCCCCAGGCCCCGCAGCCTGCCCACTCCCCACTGCCCCCGAGGTCACTCAGCATGACCGCGTGAAGCAGCATCGCACCTGCAGAGAGCACTTGCTCCGGAGCCAGAGGCCTGAGTTTACACCCCGCGAGCATCAATCCCTGGCTCTGTGACTTTTGACCACAGACGACCTCTCCCTGAGCGTCAGTCTCTGGGGTTGTAAAATAGAGATGTACCAATAGCACCCTCCCCATGGCAACGATGGGACACAAGCAGAGTCCATCAGAGCGTTCAGCCCCGTGCTTGGCTCACGGCACTGCCTGACACCATAGCTCTTGTCCTCATGGCCACTGTTGTCCCTGCTGTGTGTCACTATTCTAAATGTCCATCCTCTCTCTTGCTCTGTGGCTCCCTCATGAGACGGTGAGCACCCTCAGTGGGTGTGAAGGGGTCCTAAACAGCTGGGGTGTGCAGGAGTCACATGTGCAAAGACCGTGCTTCCACAGCCTCTCCGGGCCTCAGTCTCCCCACCTGCAAAATGGGATCAAGAGCAGTGTCTGCTTCCCTGGGTGAAGACTGACCAAGGCCATCTATGGGAAGTCCTACACGTGGTAGGGCCCTTGAGCAGGCACTCTCCAGGTTACTCTCGTGGTCAGGGTGGGTCTCAGGGATGGCACCTGGGGGAAGAGGCCCCTAAGACTGTAGGCAAAATGAGGTGAGGGGAAGATGTTTCAAGATGCTGGGATGGAGATGGCTGAGGCAGTGGGTGAAGAGGTGGATGAGGAGACCGCCAAGTTGCTGAGCCCCAGGTCATTCTGACCCACCCACCTCCTCTTCCTCTCGTGGCCTCCGGCCAGGCTGCTAAGAAACAACCTAGCTCAGTGGCTGGAGGGTTCAAATCCAGCCTGGGCCTGCCAAACAACAATGACAAGTACAACAACAACAAAAAATAGCCAGGTATTGTGGTGGGCGCCTGTAGTCCCAGCTGTTTGGGAGGCTGAGGCAAGAAAAGCTCAAGAGTTGCAGGTTGCTGTGAGCTGTGACTCCATAGCACTCTACTGGGGGCAACATAGTGAGACTGTGTCTAAAAAAAAAAAAGAAAGAAAGAAAGAAAGAAAGAAACAAACAAACAAACAACTGTGCCCCAGCCCATGAGCTCTCTGACTTGCAGGACATAGGCCTGTCTACCTGCTGGACTGGTTATAGTCCCTGTGCCCAGGCCGGCTTTGCTCTGGCATCCCATGCCATCCCCCCAAGGCTGCCCTGCTCACATGGACGTCGGAGGCAGATGCTTGAGCTGCAATCCCAGTCCTTCCATTTACTGACTGTGCCTGGAGTGACTTCCTTCCCCTCTTAGAACCTCAGTTTCCTTGTTTATCTGTAGGAGCTACTGAGAAGGTGCAGGGAAGGGGCCTATGAAATGCAGAAACCTGCAGCCCAGAGCCCTTCTTAGCACACCTGGGAGTGGGTACTGAGGGGGTGCTGCCTCTGCCCTCTCACCCCAACTCTGAGGACTTAGAAAGTGAAGAGTTTCATTACTTGGGCACCTGCTGTGTTCCTAGCTCTCTGCATTTATCTTCTACTTGATATGAGGAGCCATCTCTGGGTATACCATGCGTCCACCGAGGGCCTGGCACAGAGCAGGGACAGGAGATCATGGACAGCACTGCACAGGTGCCGTCCTGCTGGTCTGGGTATAAACCCAAAAATGCCCTTATTATATGCAATCAAGATGTGTGGTGTGAGATCTACTGAAGCTGAGCTGGCACATGCTAAAGACAGAATCGACAGCAGGGGACAGAGGAACGGGATGTGGGCAACCTCGTGCAGCTGGGCTCTGCAAAGGAGGGGATAGAACACCATACTTCGAACACCACTAAGGCAAGACATTGGAAAAGAGCTAGGGCTTGATGGATAGCCCCTCAAGGAAAGGGCAGATGAGGAAACTCTGCACTCCAATCCTCCAGCAAAGCTAGACACCGAGCAAGCCTGTCTCAGCCAGAGCAGGAGGTGGTGGGCTGGGGAGGAGGAATTTGGAATCCGCAGGAATAGCTACATTCCTGCCTTTACACAGATTTGAGGTTCATCCTAAAGTTCATCCCCCTGCATGCTCCAAGGGCAAAAGGCAAGTGGGAAGACTCACCCCAGTCTAGTGATTCCAGAGACCCCTAGAGGAGCAGAGGCAGGGTCCCCCACCCTGGGTGCCAGTTAGAATGTCAGAGTATCAAATGCACAAGAACACCAAGCACTGGGGAAGCAACATCAGGCTAGGTGCTCAAGAACATCAGCAAAGATAACCCCCAGCTGGAGAGCAGGGTTTGGGGGAGTCTCTGTGCCACTGCTTTCTAGCTGTGTGACCTTGGGTGAATCACATAACATCTCTGTGCTCAGTTCCTCCACTGTAAAATGAGGTGATAACAGTGCCCACTTTATTAGGGTGGTTGGGAGGACTAGAAAGAACTAATAATGGTAAACAACTTAGCAAAGAGCTTGGCTTGAGAAAGTGGCCCCAAATGCTAGAGTTGCACAAGTTTCTATCGATGACAGCGGTTAACAGTTTCTCACAAGAGGGCTC
>CAUYON010125727.1:0-18289 GCA_963573935.1 Arctocebus calabarensis
TTTTTGAGGCAGAGCCTCAAGCTGTCACCCTGGATAGAGTGCCGTGGCATCACAGCTCACAGCAACCTCTAATTCCTGGGCTCAAGTGAGTCTCTTGCCTCTGCCTCCCAAGTAGCTGGGACTACAGGCGCCCGCCACAACACCCGGCCATTTTTTTTTTTTTGGTTGCAGCCGTCATTGTTGTTTGGCAGGTCCGGGCTGGATTCGAACCCGCCAGCTCAAGTGTACGTGGCTGGCGCCTTAGCCCGTTGAGCCACAGGCGCTGAGCCCAAATCTCTATTTTTCAATCCTGTTTTGGTTTAAGACAGGAGTAGGTGAACTTTTAATAAAGGGACAGGTATGAAGTATTTTAGGCTTTCCATGTCACATGTGTTAGTTTGTTTGTTTCTAACACTAACAATGTAAAAACCAGCTGGATGTGGTGGCCCAAGACTGTAATCCAAGCACTTCTAAGCCAAGGAGTTCAAGGCCAGCCTGGGCATCACAGTGAGACCCCCTACATACAAAAATAAAAAAATTAGGGCAGTGCCAATGGCTCATCGAGTAGGGCACCAACCCCATATACCGAAGGTGGCAGGTTCAAACCCGGCCTCGGCAGAACTGCAAAACAGAAAAATAGCCGGGCGTTGTGGCGGGCACCTATAGTCCCACCTGCTTGGGAGGCTGAGGCAAGAGAATCACCTAAGCCCAGGAGTTGGGAGGTTGCTGTGAGCAGTGTGACGCCACAGCACTCTACCAAGGGCAACAAAGTGAGACTCTGTCTCTACAAAAAAAAAAAATAATAAAAAAAAATAAAAAAATTAACCACGTATGGTGATATGCCTGTAGACCCATCCACTTGGGAGGGGGAGACAGAAGGATTGCTTAAGCCCAGGAATTTGAGGTTGCAGTGTCGATAATGACACAACTAGACTCAATCCCAGGCAACACAAGACCTTGTCAAAAAAAAAAAAAAAAAGAAAAGAAAAGAAAAACCATTCTTAGCCACTTTGGCCTATTAGCTTGCCAACTTCTAGATTCAGACCTAAACAGATGGAAATTCAACTCTAGCAAAGACAGGGAACACTGCAGTTTCATTTTGAAGACAAAGTATAAATATCCACCCTTTTCTTCTCATAGCCCCAAAGCCCTTCCTTAAACAAGGCCTCTTGCAATGGCTCACTCCTATAATCCCATGACTTTGGGAAGGTGAGGCCAGGAGTTCAAGACCAGCCTGCGTGGCTCGGTGCCTGTGGCTCAGCGGGCTAAGGCACCAGCCACATACACTTGAGCTGGCGCGTTCGAATCCAGGCCGAGCTCGCCAAACAACAATGGCGGCTGCAACCAAAAATGGCCAGGCGTTGTGGCGGGCGCCTGTAGTCCCAGCCACTTGGGAGGCGGAGGCAGAGGCAGGAGACTCACTTGAGTCCAGGAATTGGAGGTTGCTGTGAGCTGTGATGCCACGGCACTCTATCCAGGGTGACAGCTTGAGGCTCTGTCTCAAAAAAAAAAAAAAAAAAAAAAAACCAGCCTGCGTAACATAGCAAGATCCTGTCTTTATAAAAAAAAATTAAAAGATAAAAATGCAAGCGTACACACCTAAGCTTGGCTACCTATTGCAGCCAAAAACTTAAAGCTCTAGATGCAATAAAACTGAGAACAGAGCAAAGAATAAACAGGTGACAAAGGAACCTACTTGCAACTGTAAGTTAGGAAATATGTGACAAACAGGTGTGCCGCAATATCTTAAAACTCTAATAAAACTGGCTTGGCACCCATAGCACAGTGATTGGGGCACCAGCCACATACATCACGGGTAGTGGGTTCGAACATGGCCAGGGCCAGCTAAAAAATGACAAATGCAACAAAAAAATAGCCAGGTATTGTGGCGGATGCCCTAGTCCTAGCTACTTGGGAGGCTGAGGCAAGAGAACTGCTTAAGCCCAAGAGTTTGAGGTTGCTGTGAGGTGTGAAGCCACTGCACTCTATTCAGGGCGACATAGTGAGATTCTGTCTCAAAAAAAGAAAAAAAGAAAAGAAAAACTTTAATAAAACTATTCTACAAGTGCACACCAAGCTAATTTTTCTTATTTTTAGTAAAAGTGGGATCTTCCTATATTGCCCTGGCTGGTCCCAAACTACTGGCCTCAAGCGATCTATCTGCCTCGGATTCCCAAAGTGTGAGGATTACAGGTGTGAACCAATGTGCCTGGCATGAAATCTCTCTTTTCAGCTTATGTAAGAAACTAGAAATATGTTCTACCAAGGAATTCTGCATTTGTGAGATATATACCAAAGGCTAGTTACTATGAATGTGCTCACATATCAGAGACCAAAATATAAATCTGGTTGAGATTTCAGGAATGTAAACTACCAGTAAAACAGAAATATGAAAGGAATGATACCAACTTAAAAAACAAAATAAAAAGTCTATAGTAGCATTCTTTTATAATCTACTTATGGATATGGATTATATTTTAATCATTTTTACAACCTCCACACCTAGCCCAATAATTCTTTTGTTCAGGGACTTACTAAAGCTATTCCCTAGAAATAAAGGTTAAAAAATTGCATGCATTTATGAGATAATTAAACCTTGACATGGTTGTCACAGATAGTAAACAGAGAGGTATTGGCTTGACCCCTGTAGCTCAGCAGCTAGAGCACCAACCACATACACCAGAGCTGGCAGGTTCGAACTCAGCCCAGGCCTGCCAAAAAACAATGACAACTGCAACCAAAGAATATCCAGGCTTTCTGGAGGGAGCCTGTAGTCCCAGCTACTTGGGAGGCTGAGACAAGAGAATCACGTAAACCCAAGAGTTTGAGGTTGCTGTGATCTGTGATGCCAGGGCACTGTACCCTGAGCAACATAGTGAGACTCTATATTAAAAAAAAAAGACAGAGGTATCAAACCCATGACAGTGAAATATAAGTCACTGAAAGGCTTGGATATCACTGTCGTGTAACCATGCAGTACTCTTAATCCTATAAAATTCCATAAACTTGAATGGAAGAAGAGCTCCATAATAAAAACATTAAGTTCCCTGAGCTCTAGAAAGATAACAACACGAAACATAATAAAAGTAATTATAAGTGATCACTCAGAAATTCAGAAATAAGAAGACTGAAGTAGCTGTTTTCAAAAAATATCTGAAATCGGGCTTGGCACCTGTGGCTCAACAGGCTAAGGTGCCAGCCACGTACACCTAAGCTGGTGGGTTCGAATCCAGCCCAGGCCGCCAAACAACAATGCCAGATGCAACCAAAAAATAGCCGAGGTTGCTGTAAGCTGTGATGCCACAGCACTCTATCCAGGGTGACAGCTTGAGGCTCTGTCTCAAAAAAAAAAAAAAAAATATATATATATATATATATATATATATCTGAAATCTTGCTGAGGCTATCTATCAGACCTAAGCATTTAGAAGATCAGTGAGTTAGCAGTTAACACTCAAGTATGTGTTGGTCTAATATATGAAATTCTTATTCTCTACAACTTTACATTTTCATTCTAGATGGTCTTCTGGAAGATAGTTTTTACGTAGATTATTAGTACATGATGAGTCCTGAGTAAATGTAAAGCCATTTCTCAACAACTGCTAAAATCAGTGTTCTACACTATCACAGTGCTATTAAATGCATTCAGTGTCTCTTTCCATAGGAAAATTTCAAATAAAATTCTACCTTTCTTTTTTATCCAAATCTTCTGAGTAATCCAGGAATGTTACTATCTGCTTCTCCAGATAGCTGTCAATATTTTCTTCAGCTGTCATTGTTGAATTAAAAATATTTTGAGTCACAGAATTTAAGAATATGTCTTTATAGTTTCCTTCTAGGAGCAACTGCAGGAAAGATCCACTCTCTGCAATATAAAAATTACTGCAGTTATCCAAAAGAAAAGTATTTTTCCATGCTGTAAAAGATAACAGTATCACATAAATCTACCATTTTAGTGTACCTAAAAGTATATATACTTAGCATGCATGTTGTACATTAATGACAAGGCACTGAGCAAATGTCCATCATTCTACAAACATCATCTCCCCAGAAATCAGAGGTTCATCCATTTGACTGTGAACAGCAAGGTGGAAGTCAGACCTCAAAATAATATTCCTCATTAATAGGTAATATTACCCTTTTGCAAGGAAATTCAAAGATTCCTACTGACAACAGAAAAGTTTCCTTAGTCAAGATTCCAAGGCTCGGCGCCTGTGGCTCAACGGGCTAAGGCGCCAGCCATGTACACCTGAGCTGGCGGGTTCGAATCCAGTCTGGGCCTGCCAAACAACAATGATGGCTGCAACCAAAAAAATGGCCAGGTGTGTGGCGGGCGCCTGTGGTCCCAGCTACTCGGGAGGCAGAGGCAAGAGACTCGTTTGAGCCCAGGAGTTGGAGGTTGCTGTGAGCTGTGATGCCACAGCACTCTATCCAGGGTGATAGATTTAGGCTCTGTCTAAAAAAAAAAAAAAAAAAAATCCAAGACTTTTCACAATCTTGTTCTTCTTATCTTCACTATTCTCCTTCATGAAAAGTCAATCTAAGAATGCTATTCACTCACTAGTCCCCAAAATGTCACATGCACATTCCTCCATCAGCACCTTTACGCTTTTAATTTCTACTGATGAACTCTTCTCCAACATGTCAGTCTTACCCTTTAATTAAATATCAGCTACAGTCTGATGTCTTCATGAAACTTTTCAGACCAGCACTTCTCACCAGACTTCAAACTTCCTCCCTGAAGAACTTACTGTACACACACACACTGCTCTTATACACCATCTGTTATTACTCTTCTAGGTCCAGTCTAAATCCCACAACCAGTCGTGCCTATATCCCACTGGTAAATGACATTTAACTGTTCATCCCTCCAGCAAATGCACACTGCTCACAAGGATTACACCTTTCCTAACTCATTTCAGCTTTTCTGCTTACTAGCTGATTAACTTAACCAATCTGTACTGATGTCTTCATCTGCAAAGTGGAATTAAAATACAACCATAGTAGAATCTACCTTACGCATCTATATTAAAGGATTGAAAAACTGACTATATATGTTAAAGATTTAGAAAAGTAACTGACACTGCCATTGTCACTCCAACAGCGAGGAGTTCTGGGTTAAGACACCTAAAGTCCTGGGCAGAGACTGAGAACCACGCCCACCCTGTCAAGGACTCCAAAAACCAAAGACTTAACAAATCATCTGGATTTTATTTGGAAAAAAGAAAAGGAAGGATAAGAATCCACCCGCCACTACCCAGTTCCCAGTGGCCTAAGTCCCTGGCAGGTCCGCCTCTCACCTGAACCAGCAACCTCCTCCTGCTTCCATTGCTGCCGCTCAGCCTCGGTGGGGAAGCCCCTCAGAAGTGCTAGCTCC
This sequence comes from Arctocebus calabarensis, assembly GCA_963573935.1. NCBI lineage: Eukaryota > Metazoa > Chordata > Mammalia > Primates > Lorisidae > Arctocebus > Arctocebus calabarensis. The sequence goes on from CAUYON010125727.1 coordinate 5,357, forward strand.
GGGGTCCACATCACCCTGGACAACACTCCAGCCAAAACAGGCTCCTACGACAGCAACACAGAAGTCAACAAAAGCAAGTGAAAAAGTAGAGTGTCCAAAGACACTCTAGTGACAGCAGTTAAGACAAATAAGACGACACCCTTAGAACCCCATGCGCAGACATCGGCAGAAGGAGGCGGCCATGACAGTAGCGCAGGGCACTTTGGGAAAAGCACACACTTTCTGGTCCGGCTTCCGCCTGAAAGACCAATCCGGTCGCTAGTACTGAGCATGCTCGGGGCACATGCCCCGCCCCGGGGCAGGGACATGGACAGAGTTAAGGGCGCGGTCGAGCTCAGCCCCGCCCTGAGGGAGGAGCTTTCGCGAGCTGTGGAAATAGTGGAGAATTTGAAAAGTGTCGGTTACGTCCACCGAGGACTGGGGTTAAATGCAAGACAAAACAAGGATCTTACCCAACTGGAGTCTGAAGTTTGATCGGAAGGGCTAGAGCTGTAACTCTTTTTTTTGTTGTTTTTTGGGGTTTTTTTGTTGTCTTTTTTTTGAGACAGAGCCTCAAGCTGTCACCCTGGATAGAGTGCCATGGCATCATAGCTCACAGCAACCTCCAATTCCTGGGCTCAAGCGAGTCTCCTGCCTCCGCCTCCCAAGTAGCTGGGACTACAGGCGCCCGCCACAATGCCTGGCCATTTTTTGGTTGCAGCCGTCAGCGTTGTTTGGCGGGCCTGGGCTGGATTGGAACCCCCCAGCTCAGGTGTACGTGGCTGGTGCCTTAGCCCGTTGAGCCACAGGCGCCGATCCTAGGGCTGTAACTCTTAAACCGTTTGTTGGTAAGAACCCTCTTGACTGCGTAAGGAAAGCCTTAGTCCCTCACGCAAAGTGTACGTGAGCCCTATCCCAGCATTTGGGCACCATTTCAGGGATTTAGAGACTCCAGAGGTGGAGTAGGTGAACCCAGGTTAGAAATCTAGGTCTTTATTCTTGGAATGAATGAACGAACGTATAAGGAAACCATTTGGTTTTGACACTGCCACTACATGAATTATAACCAAGTGGGAAATCTGGCCTGGCCGCCGCTGGTGCAGGAAAGTTTTGTGGGCAGTTTTGGAACGCTGCAGAAGAGCAAGCCCTAGGGTAGAAAGGAGGAAACTACAAGGGGACATAGGAGACACTCCTCATGCTTGCTGCCCAGCACACAGCTGGTGCCTTATTTTCATGTCCTTTAACCTTAGTACCAGCATACTTTGGAGAAGACCAATGCTCTAAGAGGACTACGCGGGCTTCATCCCACTGGCACTGGGATTTACCCTGCAAGATCCAGGAGAAAGAGACCTGACCATGCAGGATTTGGGGGGATTTGCAAGAGCTCTCTGAAAACACCTCGCTCAATACTCAGCTCCAAAGAAGAAGCTAAATCTAAACAATTTTTTTATTTCTTTTTTCTTTTTTTAAGAAAGAGTCTGGCTCTGTTGCCCTGATTAAAGTGCAGTGGTGTCATCTTAGCTCAGAGCAACCTCAAACTCAGGTTCAGGCTCAAGCCATCCTCCTGCCTCAGCCTCCCCAGTGACTGGGACTACAGGTGCTCACCACCACACCTAACTAATTTTTCTATTTTTTGTAGAGACAGAGGCTCACTTTGTTCAGGCTGGTGTCCAGCTCCTGAGACCAATGTCCCCAAAGTCTAGGATTACAGGCATGAGCTATGAAGACCGGCCTAAATAATTCTTAATTCACTTTCTTCCTCAATATCTGGAGCCACTTCAGATTGTGGAGAGAAGAGGAGCTCAGCTCAGCCACTGCCTGCAGATGCCAAAGGAAGCCAGACCTGGCAATGGGTGAAGAAAGGCTGATGCCCTAAAATATCTTCATATTGAGAAGTAATGAAAAACTGCGTAAGGAATCATATTGAAAAGTGTGTCCATTCCTTTCTTTAAGCACAAAAGCCACACTAAGCCATTTGATAACTATTAAAGGTGAACATCTGTAGACAGGCACTGGCCACTCCACCAAAGTTTCTCACTGGCAGGTAGTGAGTGTCCCATTGAACCCCACAGTGAACTTGGAAGTTACACTTTAATTCAAAGTTGGTTTGTTACAAATGTGGTATACTGGACAATGATGGTGACTAAGTGTATTAATCTTTCTTCAAGCAAAGTGAACTCTAATAATAAAATTGCCTGTGGGGGTAGAAGGGGAAATATGGTCTAAATTTTGAAATAAGTAGTAAGTGGGAACTGTGGGCAAGCAGTGAGATGGCCATTTGATGTGGTATAGATGCCTTGGCAAGGCAGTCTGTTGGGAACCAGGATTTTACTGTCTCTAAGTCTTTTCTCGTGGGCTGGTCAGATTTCTCAGGATTCTCTAAATCTCTTGCCTAGAAAGTGCTCTCTTCCAGAGTCAAGTGGAAGAGCCAAGGGGCTCTAGAAAACCAGGAATCTCAGGGTTCAAGACCCAGTGTGTGTATTGAACACATTCCAGACCACCACAAGGGGAGTTGAGGGGAAAAAGTGAGAGAAGGGTTCCACCTGACAGGAGTCCTCCTTAGTTCAGCCCCAGCTCTTTAGTCTTTATCCCAGAGGCAGCTAGTGCTCCCAGTTCCTGAGTCTTTTAGTTTTTCCATGTAGATAAGAATTTGTGGGTGGCACCTGTGGCTTAGTGAGTAGGGAGCCGGCCCCATGTACTGAGGGTGGCGGGTTCAAACCCAGCCTCAGCCAAAATGCAACAAAAAAATAGCCGGGCGTTGTGGCCGGTGCCTGTAGTTCCAGCTACTTCGGAAGCTGTGGCAAGAGAATCGCCTAAGCCCAAGACCTGGAGGGTGCCATGAGCTGTGATGCCACAGCAGTCTACTTCGGGTGATAAAGTGAAGACTCTGTCTCTAAAAGAAAAAAAAAAAGGAAAGAAAAGAAAAAAGAATTTGCCTTAACTTTTCCTATTGCCTTTTAAAGATTCTGCTTTCTCTGGTAAACGACATTGGTGACCTGGCCATCAAATGATATTATTTACTCCCCTGCCTTCCCTTTTTTGTGTGTATGTGGTTGTATCTTAATTTTTTTGCTTTACAATAGTTTTGATGGGTTTTGAATATGGAGAAAAATTAAATTCATGTATTCAATATGCCACATTTACTCAGATCTTGAATTTCCTTTTTTGTGAGACAGAAGCTTTAACACTGTCACCCTGACTGGAGTACAGTGGTGCCACAGCTCACTGCAACCTCAACTCCTGGGTTCAAGTGATCCTCCTGCCTCAGCCTCTCTAGTGGCTGGAGCTACAGGCATCTACCACCCAGGCCCGGCTAATTTTTTCTACTTTTAGTAGAGACAGAGTCTCACTCTTGCTCAGGTTGGTGTCAAACTTCTGAGCTGAAAAGATCTTCGCACCTGAGCCTCCCAGAGTGCTAAGATTATAGCCATAAGCCACCACACCTGTCCTAAATTGAATTTTCTTTGACACCTTTCTCCATGTAGCTTCAGGTTTCATAAATGTATGTGTTTGAATTAATTCTATCACGTATCTTTGTCAGTGGTCAAAGGCACGATCTTTCATGGGCTTAAGCATAGAGAAGTCAGGATTGCAACCAGCACTTGATGACCCTTCAATTTCCTTTCACATTCAGAACATACCTCAGGTTTAACAATAGTAATTTTAAAGGTTGGTTTTGTTTTTTGTTTTTGAGACAGAGCCTCAAGCTGTCGCCCTGAGTAGAGTGCTGTGGCATCACAGCTCACAGCAATCTTCAATCCCTGGGCTCAAATGACTCTCCTGCCTCCTCCTCCCAAGCTGCTGGGACCACAGACTCCCGCCACAATGCCCGGGATACTTTCTGGCTGCAGCCATCATTGTTATTTGGCTGGGCTGGATTCGGACCCTCCAGCTCAGGTGAATGTGGCCAACGCCCTAGTTGCTTGAGCCACAGGTGCCAAGCCAATTTTAAAGGGTTGTTGTTTTTTTTTTTTTTTTTTGCAGTTTTTGGCTGGGGCTGGGTTTAAACCTGCCACCTCCGGCATATAGGGCTGGCGGGTGCCTTACTCCTTTGAGCCACAGGCGTTGCCCCCAATTTTAAAGGTTATTGACGATAACAATAAAGTTGTAACAACTTTATTTCTAATAGCCAAAAACTGGAAACAATCCAACAAAAGTTCATTCACAGATGAATTGAAAAATGGTGATACTTCCCATGGAATAATCAAGTATTGACATATACATGCACTTCAAAATAATTATGCTGGGCAGCGCTTGTGGCTCAAAGGAGTAGGGTGCCGGCCCCATATGCCGGAGGTGGTGGATTCAAACCCAGCCTCAGCCAAAAAGCTGCAAAAAAAAAAAAAAAGTAATAATTATGCTGAGTCTAAGGGGCCAGAAAAGAGAAGTAGGGGTGGCACCTGTGGCTCAGTGAGTAGGGCGCCAGCCCCATATACCGAGGGTGGTGGGTTCAAACCCAACCCTGGCCAAACTGCGACAACAAAAAAGAAAATAATAAAATAAAACAGGAAAGAGAAGTATATACTGCATTGTTCTGTTTATATGATTCTAGAAAACACAAACTGATTTATAAAGTCAGAGAGCACATCAGTGCTTCTTTGAGTAGAGAGGATGGGGAGGTCAGGAAGGAGGGATTTACGAAGTAGGACAAGGAGACTTTGGGAAGTGATGGATGTGTTCGCCATCCCCAACGTGGTGATGGTGTCATGGGTATATACATATGTCAAAACCTAACAAATTGTATGGAATTTTATGTAGATTATAACTGAATCATGCTGTTGAGAAAAATTGCCTATTGTATGAAGCTTGAAATCTGATCTCCCAAGACCAATATTCTCCAAAACCCTTCTCCCGGCATAGTAATTCCTTCTTGTCATGCCACCACTGGTCCTCTGCCCCACCCAAGCAGTGTTCCGCAGAACAGGGGCCTCTCAACAGCCACTTTCTCTCAGGGAGCAAGCCAGCCCCTGCCCCGTGCTTCTTTCTACTCAGTGCTACTCCACAGATCTGGACCCACTTCTCACCCTTCTGAAAACTGCCTCAGGAGGCCTCCTGGCTTCTTGAACACGTGTTGAATTTACAATCCTGGCCATACACCTTCTCCCTATTTTTCCCCTTTTGGAAGGAATTATGCAAAATTTCATCTCCCTGTCACACAGTATCCCTAAATAGTGGTGCTACAATTGTATTTTTTTTCACTATAGACTACAAGTTACTATAATTGTTTTGCTAGAATCATGAGTTTGGAGAAAATGAAATTTTAGGGTAGGGTAGGAGGAACTATTTGACATAAGTGAGTAAGGAGAAAGGAAACAAATTAACGTAGTACTAACTTTCTTTTAAGTAAGAAAAAAATTAACATGGCCTCAAGGCATAAAATAAGGCTCAGCGCCTGTGGCTCAAAGACTAAGGTGCCAGCCACGTACACCTGAGCTGGTAGGTTCGAATCCAGCCCGGGCCCACCAAACAACAATGATGGCTGCAACCAAAAAATAGCCAGGCTCTGTGGCGGTCGCCTGTAGTCCCAGCTACTTGGGAGGCGGAGGTAGCCCAGGAATTGAAGGTTGCTGTGAGCTGTGATGCCAGGGCACCCTATCCAGGGTGACAGCTTGAGGATCTGTCTCAAAAAAAAAAGGCATAAAATAAGGCAAACTTGTTGTCAAGCCCTGTTAAAAGTGCATCTCTCATTTAACTTTTTTTTTTTTTCTAAGACAGATAGTCTCACTCTGCTTCCCTGTGTAGGTTGCTATAGCATCACAGCTCACAGCAACCTCAAACTCTTGGGTTGGAGCAATCCTCTTGCCTCAGCCTCCGGAGTAGCTGGGACTACAGGCACTGCCACAATCCTCAGCTACTTGTTCTTTGTTTGTTTGTTTTTTAAAACAGAGTCTCAAACTTTTGGCCTGGGTAGAGTGCTGTCAGCTCATAGCAACCTCAACCTTTTAGGCTTAAGCAATTCTCTTGCCTCAGCCTCCCAAGTAGCTGGAACTACAGGCGCCCACCACAAAGCCCGGCTACTTAGACCGTCTTTCAAGTCTTCCATACGTTGGCCCCAAACTTTGTCTCCACTTCTCTTATTAAATCCTCTGCTGTAGCCTAACTAATCTCATTTAGCATGATATAAAAACTCATGTTCAAATTGCTCAAGTTGCAGCCCCATGATTTACTATTATATAATCTTGCGCAAGCTATCCTCTGAGCCTATTTCCTCATCTGTAAAATGGGCACAATAATAGTACACATCTTAATGATATTAGGTTAAAAGTTTGCTCATGTAAAGAGCAATACCTGGACCAGGCTGGTCATTCTCCTTTTGCCTTCCTACCTGATGTGCATTCACTGTGCCTTTTCTTGAGGCCCAGGATACCCAGATCTTTCTTTGACCTGTATCACCTGGGTTCTTCATCCTCTCACTTCCAGTTGAGTTTGGCAATGAGTATTCTTCCCTGCCTCTTCCCTGCACTTTTCCGGCAGTGGCTGTGACCCTTCATGGTTGGTTCCTCCTGCCCTATGTCCTCTCCTCCATGATTCTACCTCTCACTTCTTCCTTTGGTGACATTATTTGCTTCCACTGTTGGCCCTTGAGATAATGATGGCTTCACACAGTTGCTAAGTCATTCCGTAGCATCCCGTATTTCTCCCCTCAACCTTGCTCATACCTCTATTGTGGCTCTTCATTAAGATAGCTTTATCATTCTAGACCATCTGGTGTAGATGCTGTTTCCCGCTGAGACCCTGACTAATGCAATAATTGGTAACAGAAGTGGGCCTGGGAAACAACCTTCAAAAAATGAGATTCTGGGACTAGGTTTCTCACTTATTTAATGAAGGCATAAATGACTTTATTGCTGAGGGAAATGAGACACGGGTATAGCATAAAGTAGCATTAAGATTATTCACGTTCTTACTGACGTTGATGTAGAATGGCGAACCAATGGAAGGCATGGTTTTAAGTGACCAAATGATTGCCACAATGGATTGTTATGGCAATGGTAGTGATCATAAGAATTCCAGGATGGGCTGACTAATTCTGACTGTGTTGGAGAGTTTATGAATAAGAGAATAATTAATTAATAATTAATTAATAATTATTCTACGAGAATTAAGCCAAGGAAGATAAAATATACTTGGATTGGATCAAATTTATCAATATGGGTGAATTCATCTGAGATTCAAAATGTAATGTAGTAGCTTAAGCTGCTGGGAGTGGCCCTAATAGTTTACCTACTTAAGTAATTGAATCTTTGATTTAACAGTGCCCTACATCTAATGAGCCTAAGTTATGCCAGAACTTCTCTAGTATATTGTGGAAAGAATGTGAAGTTTATTGTATGGGAAATTAAAATGTATCTATAGTATATAACCTGCTTAACCCCTTCTCTAAGGCCCAGAGAAACACTTACCTCACAAAAGCATTTAAAGATTCATCAGTAAGAAGAACAGCAACATCCTTGAAAAGTTCCATAATGGCTGTCCCTACAGATCAGAGATGATAATGAGAAATATTATTGTTGAATTGGAAACTGTAATACTAATGGCAATAATGGGGACCTACAGTGATTGACTGTCAGAGGTCATGACTCAAAGGTGGGCCCAGTTACTGTAATAAGACAGAAGGATAGAATGGTAATTGATCGTTTTGTATCACATGGATTTAGGTGGGGCAGAAAATTGATCTATATCAACACGATCCAATAGAAACAAAATATGAACCACATTTTACATTTTTTAAATTTCTAGTCGCTACTTTTAACAAGTACAAAGAAACAGGTGAAATAATTTTAATAATTTATTTTGACTCATTTTATCTAGAGTGTTATTTCAACATGTTATCAATATAAAATACATGAATGAGCTATTTTACATTATTTATTTACTAAGTCTTTGAAAGCCAGTTTATATCTTCCATAAGCACATCTCAGTTGGGACTATTCACATTTTAAGTGCTCAGAAACCACATGTAACTACTGGCAACCATATTTGATAGCATAGATCCATTTTTTGGGAAAATTATAGTTATGGTGGCTAGAAACCTCATTTAAGCAGCCATACTAGTAATTTTTACCTCTCACCCAGTTCACAGAGATAATGTAGTTCACAAACTTAGAAAACCTTGATTGAGGGAGAGGCCAGGTCTCTTTAAGAAAGAACCTTAACAGCGGCTCCTATGGCTCAGCGAGTAGGGCGCCGGCCCCATATACCGAAGGTGGCAGGTTCAAGCCCGGCGTCGGCCGAACTGCAAAACAAACAAATAGCCGGACGCTGTGGCGGGCGCCTGTAGTCCCAGCTACTCGGGAGGCTGAGGCAAGAGAATCGCTTAAGCCCAAGAGCTGGAGGTTGCTGTGAGCAGTGTGACGCCACGGCACTCTACTCAGGGTGATAAAGTGAAACTCTGTCTCTATAAAAAAAAAAAAAGAAGCTTAAAATAGGACCACCAGTGTACTCTGTAAATTTCCCCTACCATGTCCCCAGAAGAACCTGATGGACCATGTGCTAGGGTGACTGGGCACAAGAGAAAGGGAAATAGACCTTGCAAAGGTTATTGGATATTAATTCTGAACTGATGTTAATCGCTGGAGACCAAAAAAAAAAAATCACTGTAGTTCCTCATCCAGAGTGGAGACTTACGAAGGCCCGAAGATAAGTGAAATTTTTGCTCGATCTGTCTTATGAAGACTCTAGCAAGCCCATGTCCTGAACCTGTGTTTATTTCCCCAGATTTTGAAGGTGTAGCTGAAATAAATGGCAACTAGAAGAATCTCACAGTGGTTCCCCTGAGCCATGAGATGAAAACTATTAGATTGAGAAAGGCCAAGAGAAGCCTCTGGGAAGCTGACGTTACCCATCCTCCTGTGTGCCAAAAGAGTAAAGCAAAGAATACCACATTCCTGAGGGTACTGTAGAGATTAGAGTCATCACTGAAGCCTTAAAAGATGAAGGGTTGTTGGTCCCAACCATATCCCTGTTTAATATCTATTTGGTGAGGTAAAATCAGTAACTATCTTGCTGTGTATAATACTCACAGAGAGGCAGCTGCAGGACAGTGGCGTGATCTGTACCTGTACCAAGAGGCATTAGCCCTCCCCAGATGTGTCTCTGCCAGCTGAGAGTTTTCCTGAAAGTTTGGATCAAAAACTTGGGTATATATGTTATATTATAGACACAATATACAGTAGGTTGTAGAGAATGCCCGTGGATTGCCCTAAGGTCAATCAAGTAGATGTGCAGCTCCTGTTCTGGCTGTGGTATCTTCACTAGAGCAGTGGCACCTGTTATGTAGCTGTTGACCTGGAAAATGTTTCTCCCCTCCATCTTAATTAGTGACAGCAATCAGAAGCAGTGTGTATTCATGGTCTTCAGGGTTACCTCAACTTTTCTGCTTTCTATCAAAATATATTCCAAAAGAGCCTTGATACTTCAAGTTCCTTCGTGCTAGTCCATTATGTTGACGACATTATGTCAGCTGAACCTGGTGAGAAGGATGCTGCAAGAACTCTTAAAGCCTTCATAAGACATAGGCATGACCAAGGGAGGAAGAGAAACCCCACAAAAATTAGGAGCCTGACATTGATACATGGATTAAATTCCCAGGAATTCAGAGGTCTAGAACACATTGGGATAGCCCTTCCAAAGTTAAAGGTAAATTGTTCTACTTTGTACTGTGTACCACGAAGGAAAAGACCCAATGCTTGGTGGATCTCTTTGAATTTTGAAAGAAACACCTCGTTCCATTCTGGTCCATTCACTTAGTGACCCATAAGGTCACCATTTCTGGGTGGATCTGTACAAGTTGCTCTGCCTCTTAGATCTTGCTTCACTCTGGGTTTTAGATTAACTCTTGCTTCACTCTGGGTTTTTCTTACACATTTTTAAGCTAGCCATTAACCCCGTAATTAAAATACCTTTCCAATAAGGAAAAACAAATCATTTTATTAAATGATTAAGCGGTACTTAAAGTATTCTTTGTCTAAAGAATACCAAGTGACTCCTGGCTCTTGGACCAAATGACATCAAGTGATTAGATGACTTGAGCTGTTCGTTATTAATTAGGTGTTAGCTCATTCACTAAATCCAAAATTAGCTGTGTGCAGCAGGATTCTATTACTAAATAGAGATTGTCCATGTGAATCGGTAGAACAGGCAAATTGACACTCCCTTCCATCTACTTCTGCTGTTTCATAATTTCTTCCTCAACCCACACAAACAGCCCCATGAGACATTCCTTCTGACCAACTAACAGAATAAGAAAAAATTGTAGGCCTGGTGTATACATAAGTCTATTTGTATTGTGGTACTAGCCTGAAGAAGATGGCTGATACATTATAACCCTACTTAAGGATGGCCCTGAAAGATAGTGATAAAGAAAAACTTCCCAGTGGGCAGAAACGTGGAAAAATTGTCTGATTTGCTTGGAAGGAAAGATGGGTTGAAGTACAAATGTATTCAGTCTTGTAGGCTGTGATGACAGGTTAGTCTGACTAGTTGGGGACTTGGAAAGACCAACAGTGGAAGACTGATGTGGTAAAGAGGACTGGGGAAGAAGGATGTGAAAAAACACATGGAATAAGTGAAGACTGTGAAGATATTTATGACCCCAGGAAATAGTAAGCAGGGAGCACTGACTGCCGAGCAAGCTTCCAGAAATAAGGTAGGCAGGACGCCTCTCCTTGTGGTTGTAGTTGACTTCTTTCCCCAGATGCCCCACTGCTTGCTCCCTGGGTCCATGGATAAAGTGGGTGTTGTGGCAGAAATGGTCATTCATTTCCTTGCGTAATCACCGTTGCTGTGTGCCCAACTCACTAACAGCAGAGGAAAACAGTGAGCTCTGTTCTCAGGTAACTCCTGTGGGAACCAGCCTGTCACCTCGTTTTATTGAATTTCTTCCACCTTGGAGGGTTAGGACTCTGTCTTCATGGGAATAGGTACATATTCTGTATACAGATTTATGTTCTTTGCTTGAAACTCTTCTGCCAACACTATTATCTGGGGACCTACAGAATCTCATCATTATGGTATCTCACGTAATATTGCCTCTGACAAAAACGCTCATTTTAATACAAAAATAGAACAGTAATAGGTTCATGCCCATAGAATTCAGATCTTTCCATGTACCCTATTATCTGGTTGCAGCTGGTCTGATAGAAGAGTGAAATGGTCAGTAGAGGCTCACTTGTGACCCAAGCTGGGTGACAACACCCTGAGAGATTGGGGTGCTGTCCATAGGATACCATATATGCTATGGACAAATGATGGTACCATTTCTCTCAAAGCCAAAATATAAAATCAATATAAACCAAGTGGAAGAGGTGGGAGTGATGCCTGATAATATAGTTGTAGAACTTTACCCTGACGGACACATTCTCCTGGTCTTGGCAGGTTTGAAGGTCCTAGTTCCCAAGAAGGGAATGTATTCATAACAAAACACCCACAGCTATGGCTCCATTAAGTTGGTAGTTGACACTTCTCCCCTGGCCATTTCGGGCTCCTCTTGTCACTGAGCTAATAAGCTTCAATGAGGGGCTTCCATATCCTGCTCAGTCAATGGGTTCCAGTTTGCCAAGAGGAAACTAGGCTACTGTTATGCCCCAGGATTACTGGCTATTTCAGAGCCCCACGGGGGATGGCTGTGGAGTCCATTTACCATGACCTTGCCAAGGGTAGAGAGGACTCTCCAGCTGGCTCAGAGAAGCACAGGCTGGAAGACCCTGGCTGGCTTCCATCCTTCCTCCTTCTCCAACCCTGGTGCATGAGAAGACAAGGCTTTGGAGTTCAATCCTATTCCACAAACATTTATTGGAAAGCTTTTGGAATTGTTCTGCTAAACTGAGCTTTCTAAGTAACTAAGTTTTATTCAGCAAACTCTTGTTAAATGTCTTTCTGAAATGTCTGACTCTGCTTTCTTCCCACCGTAAGTACACCCTATTGAGCATGGTTGATGCTTTCCTTGATGAATAGGGATCTTAAAGGCCCTCAAGGTGATTATTTCCAGAAGACCAAGTCTCCAGGTGATAATGTAGATAAAGAAGGGGAAAGTATGAGGCTGAATGAACTGCACAGGACAGAAGTTACTTTATCAAAAGATAAATTCCCAATATCAGCTTGATTCAAAATCATTTGGCTTCTGAAAGAGGAGTCCTAAAGGAGTTCTGGTTAGTAGAGAGCTTCTGGGAGCTGAGGATTTATTGTTGCAATGATGATGGCTGTTAGCCTGTGATGCTCATGTTTATATGGTGCCATATGTTTTGATGCCTCTGTCCTACTTAGGCTCTCATTTGGGTCTCACATCTTTGCCTTGGAGATAGCAAAGCTGTGTTTTGTTGTTCCCACTGAACATGTGGAACAGCCGAGGTGAAGAGGGGTTGAGTAACTTTCCCCACATCTGGGTGGCAGTGGACCAGAACACAAATCCCTTGAATTGCTACTAGAAAGCAATTTATTTGGTTTCTGTCTAAGGTCTTCTTTCAGACCTAGCTAGTGGGGAGAAAAAAAATTATTTTCATGGGTCATGATAGAGAGAGGGGGGAAAAAAGGAAAAAAAACTTAATGTGGTGGTTACATGGCAAGGGGAACACTGGAATGCAGAAAAAGTGGACAGAAGTCAGGTCTCTGATCAAGAATAAAGTCAGGAGACAAAGTCAAGGGCAGGAACAAAGTCAGAAGATGTGGGGTTAGAAATCCCCACAAGTATGTCTCATGTACTTCTCATTTGAGTAAGCCACTAATGGGTTGGTTAAACTGGCTTTTGCCTTCACAGAAAAAGCTATAGATTTGGGCAACCCTGAGGCAAACACAAAGACTGTTTTCTGGTCATCTGGGAACAGATACTTTGAAGTTTTTGCAGCCATTGTCTCCTAGGTTCATGCCTGGAGGCTTGGTCCAGAGGTTGACAAAATGTCTTTACATTTTGTCGAATGCCTAAAGATCTTAGCACTGTGAAGAAACAAAGTCAAAGAC
>CAUYON010125729.1:0-17520 GCA_963573935.1 Arctocebus calabarensis
GGGGGGTGGCGTCTTGGGGTCTTGGTGTGTGCCACACCTTTTGGGGGCAAAACACGATTGTAAGAGGGTCTTTTCCTAACAAATGCAACCAGTGTAACATGGTTTCTTGTACCCTCAATGAATCCCCAACAATAAAAAAAAGAAAAGAATACACCAAAGAGCTATAATCTAGCTCTTGTTTTTCAGTGTTTGCTGATGAGTAACTAATGGAGGGTTGTGCTATCCCACGTTACTCTTAACTGCCTGACTAATGCTTAGCAATAGCTTTTGTACAAAGGTTGTCCTTGTGCTTTTGCACAAAGGTTGTCCTCTTCTGTTGCTTTGGATTTGATCAGCAATATTCCATCACAATTGTATTCCATAAATCACTGGGGCATGGGTTGAATGTTACATACTCATAACTATTTGTAATTAAACTTAATATGGATTTGACCATTAGCTAAACTCTCATGATTTGAGATTAGCTATAATGGAGGAAGGCATGACCTTTATTATAACAGGGAAGGGCTTTCTCGTGGAGCATTTGAAGTCAAGGTCTGGCCTGTTAAGTATTGCTTCTAGGAAGGTCAAGTAAAATAAATAAATAATGAAATGAACAAAAAAAACCTTTTCAGGTCATATTTCTTTAAGTAAATAATCTAGATAAAATCCTTGAAATAGAGATAGTTGCCACAGAAATTATTAATCCTGCAGAAACAGCTGACCATGCATATGCTGACCTTTTAGGAATACTGGAAGCAGCTTGAAAATGTCGCAAGGAAAGCTTTCTCCAAAACATATCCTTTTGGATCAGAACATAAATTAGGAGATGAATAAAATTGTGGTGAAGATGTGTTCCTCGGCTTGGGTTCCTCAGAAGTAGACCATAAACACGAATTTCAATGTAAGTATTTATTTAGGATATAATTCCATAAAATACTAGCAGGGGGGTGGAAAATTGAGATGGTAGAGATGGAAGGATATATAATGCGTATTATCAAGCAAGTTATCACCATCAGCAATGGAAGCATAGGATCGTAGTTCTCAGTTCAAATCCAGGCTCTGTAACTTATCAACTCAGAAATAAAGTATCACCTCTATATTTGTTCTACCCCTTCTAAGAAGTAGAGACAAAAATGCCCAGCACATAGTATGATTCTGTTGCTACTGATAATATGCGACTGCCTTGTGTGGAACACTGATCCTATACCAGGCTCAGTGCTGTTGTTACTCCAAATTCTAGAAAACAAATAAGTATTCTTTAGATTTTACTAAGAGATCATATTTATACTAACTATATAATTTTACAAACATAAAAGGACCTTGAAAATGGTAAGGTGATGTTGAAACAAGCTTTTACGGATTTTCATGAGTGAGCAGAAATCCCATACTTTAGCCATAACCTTGGAACTCATCAGAGGTGAGGCTCCTTCCAGATCACTCTGCTTCTTTCAGTCTGACTCTTACACATATTTAAAAATATATATATATATATGATGAATGTTAACAGGAGGAGGGTGGATGCACAGGATATGGGACTTCCCTGTACATTTCTTTTCTGGTATATCGCCAATTTCGTAAAAATAAAAATTAAAAAGAGAGTTGGAATGGTGGCAATAACCAATAAATTGTGGCATAACCACTTTGGAAAACTGATAGATTTTGCTTAAGTCATACATATGCATACATGTGATCCCAAAACTACAACCTCAGATAGATGCACAATGAAAGTATAAGCATACTTGTACCTAAAGGCATGTACTATAATGTTCCCAGCAAAATAACTTTTGACCATCAAAACTTGCAGCAAGTGAGTGACCAAACTGGAGAATTGAATAAATTATAATCTATTCATGTAGTGTAATATTATAAAAGTGAAGAATCTATAAGAATGCATCTCATAGATGTGATATTTGGTGTGGCAAGCCTGATGCAAAATAGGGTGGTATCATTTCATTTAAAAAAGTTTCCCAAGAGGCCAAAGATATTTATTTATGCTGTTAGAAGTCTGCAGGATGCAGGAGGGACAGTGACTGGAAAAATATAATAGATAGGCTTCCAGATTGCTGAGAGTTTTCTGTTTGTTGTTCTGGGCATTGGTTACATGGTGTATTGACCTTGTATACTCCTGGAGCTATTAAATTGTTATCTATGTACTTTTTTATATGTACTTTTTACTTAAAAATTTTATTTAACAAGAAAATCTCTATTATTTGGGTTAGTTGAAGTCCTAAGATGCTTCTAGCCCTAAAATCCTGATCATGAGGTGAGGCTCTGCCAATTACCTGCTAGGCTGAGGCTGGTGGCTGGGTTGGCCAATTTGACCACACCAGGTAGATACACCAGCTCATTTAATTACTGTCACATGGGGATGCCACTTGACTGGTGCAGTTCACTTTACCTTCATGAGCACCCAGAGCAGAGACTAATTAAAAAAAGGTGGTATCACACCTACGGTGCATCTTAGAAGGGTACTGGTGAAACTTATTAAATGTAGAATATCAATGTCTTCATATAGTGATTAAGAAAATGCCAGTTTGACGGAAATATTTCAGATTGTATATGAAGTCATCACATTGTGCCCCATGATTGCACTAATGTACACAATTATGATTTAATAAAATTATTTAAAAAAAAAAAAAAAAAAAGGTGTTCAGTAACCACATGTTCAATGCTTTTGGATAATGCAATTCCAGAAACTTCCACAGGGTGGCAAAGATGCTATTTCTTGGCAGTCTCTACACACTAACAGCCTTTCTCCTCGTTTCCCCTCAAACTCTTTCACAATGTACTCTTTACCCATTGCTATTCTAAAAGTTAGAAAATACAATTTTATATAATATTTCTAATGAGTGCCCCACACTTCAATTAGCTCAGAGAACTAATATACCACTTCAGAATACTAAATTGAATAGAGAAAAAGCAGTGTTGTATTAGAGAATAGAATTGCTGAAACATAAAAAATTAGCACAGAAAATGACCAAGGGATGAATAACAGCAAAATGAGCAACAGTGATGGAAAAAGTGATAATGTGTACCATTTTGCCCCTTTAAAAAAAATGTCGTGGGTGTCTGACACAATATGCATTCATGTAGACACTAGCCTCAAGGTGGCTGGGCAGAGATGGAAAGATATACAACACAATTGTTTGCAAAAGGATGGTAGTAATTATTCCCCTCTATGCATCCACATTTTTCTGCAATATGATTTTTCAACAACTCCCATCAAGCAGTGGCGCTACTTCCCCACCTGTTGAATTTAAGTTGATCTTATGTCCTCATTAACCAACAGAAAGCAGCATAAGTGACCTTCTAGTTCTAAACTTAAGACTGAGGGGTCCTGGCATGGTTCTAACTTTCTCTCTTGAACCACAGCCTCTGTCATGAGAATAAGATGAGCTAGCATGCTGGAAGACCAGTAGCTATGTGGATCAGCCATTCCCATTGTTCCAGCCAAGATCAGCTGAGTCTCACCTAATCAGTAGCAGAAGCACCCACATGACCCATAGCCTTTGCTAAAACAAAAAAAGGAAAAGAGAAATAATTGTTTCAAGCTATGAAGCTTCAAGGTGCTTGTTATGCAACAATGGCTAGCCCATAAATGAGTAACTCATAGTCATATTAGAAGTCTCAACTGTCCCAGTTTGTTCTCAGCTGATCTTCCTTCTTGATGCAGCTTCATATGCAATGAGAGCCTTAGTGTGGAAGGCAAGAACTTTGGATTCAATTCTTTGTAAAGGTTGAAAAACTAGAGACTTATAAATACTATCTTTGAAGCGCATGTGTATGTATTTTATTCTTGTAATGCATGCACAGTGAATTTGGATTGGGTAAGACCACGTGGAGGGGATTTGGAGGGCCCATTTCACTGGGAGCTTCTTTTTTTTTTTTTTTTTTTTTTAGACAGAGCCTCAAGCTGTCACCCTGGAGAGAGTGCTGTGGCATCACAGCTCACAGCAACCTCCAATCCTGGGCTCAAGCGAGTCTCCTGCCTCTGCCTCCCAAGTAGCTGGGACTACAGGCACCCGCCACAACACCCAGCCATTTTTTTGGTTGCAGTCATCATTGTTGTTTGGCAGGCCAGGCTGGATTTGAACCCGCCAGCTCAGGTGTACGTGGCTGGCGCCTTAGCCTGTTGATCCACAGGCATGGAGCCAGGAGCTTCTTAAAGGCAGAAACTTGTAGGAAGAATGAATGGTCAGCGTCTTGGGTTGGGTTTTCCCAGAGGCAGATTCTTGGAGGAGCATTCAAGTGCAAGCAGTTTATTTACAGGGTAATCCCCGGAGCACTTAGGGAGTAAATGAGGAAGTGATAGAGAGAAGCAGAGGCAGCCCTAGGGGTGCATTTTCAAGTAGGTTCACAACTATGGATAATTAGATTTCATCCTCCTTGGGCATTCCAGAAAACAGTTCAGAATACACACCTTAAATTTTTCCTACCCAGGGATAAAGGTGCTGGGGTATTTATCCCACTAATTATAATATGTTACTAGTTACAAGCTGATCTTGAAGGGGGGTTACTTCCCAGTACTTTCATTCATGTACTTGGAAAGAATGGGCCCTGATAGCTAAAGAAAGGTCTTAGGCAAAGAGAGAAAGTTGGTGGACAGATGGAAGTTGAACTGGTAATTGTAAAAGCCAATGAGAAGCAGCAGGGTGCCAACAACATCTGCCAACGAGGCTATGTCTTACACCTGGGCGTACTACACAAATCAGTAAACTTTGTACATAAGCTTTGTTCCTACTCTAAATATTTTTATATTTCAGAAATCTATTGTTAAGAACTTTTAGTATATAAAAAATGGTGCCCCATTTTTACTGTGTAAACAAGGGTTCAAGGTTTATGTCCTCCATGGAATTCTTGTGAATTCTTATCTGCCTTCTGCACCAATACAGAGATTGATGCATCAATGGAGATAGGTGCAAGATGGATATATACATACATACATGCATATATAAGGTGGACATAAAGTTTGTGTGCAAATTTAAAATAGTAAAAGGATTTAAATTGCATACAAACTTCATTCCCACCCTGTATAAAGCAGGTAGGAGTGTGTTCTTTGTTCTTCAGTAACTCTCTACATTTTACTTATTTGCAGTACCTGAATTTATTAGATGGAACCATAATTACACTTAGGGAGTCTCTTTCCTATTGATTTTTTTAGTTCCTTATTTAATTGCAACATGGTATCTGGCATATCTTAGGCATTGGTGAATGTTGATTGCCTAATGGATAAAACACATTGATGAGTACTCACCAAACGCTAAGAGAAAATCGTGAACTTGACTCACATACACCTGTGACTGCTAAAGGTCTCGGAAGGCATGTTCTGTGCTCAGTGAAGATAGGGATTCTACTTGCATTGTTCACTTTTATGCCTTATGGCCAAACAAAATGCCTGTAGAAAAGCAAAAACTTTTAGTTTTAGTTAGAATTTCAGATTAACTGAAACAAATTACTTGGGTTTTTTTTACATATTCTGTTGCATTGGATAAATTCATCAATTTGCTTTAAATACACAAGACAGCAGAATTTTAGATGAGTTCTAAATAGATCACCTATACCAAATTACTAATTATATTTTAGATAAAAAAAACTTGAGGAACATCATGTTTAAATAACATTTTCTTTTCAGCAGTTATAAAGATTCACAGTAGATTTCAAATATAACAAAATGAGATAGGAAAACAAATGTTCATGGTCATAGAAAAAAATTATTGCTGATCATTCATTATTAAGCTGCAATTTATGTTGACTGTTATCAAGTTTCAAGGTTATTTTATACTAAGTAAGTTTTTGCAAAATTGGAATCCCAGAACGTGATTTTCTGTACCTGCATTACTCAGCTCCATATCTAATTTTTTCAACAGTGAGTTCCATGTACTGAGCTAGCCAATGAAGAGATAATTCTGCGGTTGTTACTGAGTCGTATGTGAAGGCATTCAGATAATTTTTATTATTATCAAAGATGCAGGCCAGAAAAAATGAAAACCTATATAGGACCAGGAAGAGATACAGTCATACCAATGTCAGAGTTCACTGTATAAATGTCTTCATTTGTCATTGTAAGATGGATCTGGAAATACTGAACATATCAAAAGAAAAATCTGTTGTGATGGGAGCACAGTTTTTTTTTAAAGCTACATCCCACCAGAGAGCTTCTGTCATCCAACTTATTCCAACACAGCTTTTTATTCCTGCTGTGGCTGTGAATGACAGCTTAATGTAACACATGTGGAGGAGGAAAAAAGAAAGGAAGACATTCTTACTCAGACCCAGGGCTTCCAAGTACCCAACAGCATTCATAGAAAACAATTGCATCTTCAAATAACCCTAAAACTAACTTAAGTTCCTTCAACATCCATCTTTACCCAGTATGAGTGAACGAGTTGAATTAGATTAGACAAAAGGTGTGGCATCCTATGGAAAATCAAAAGCATGCTGGGCTTTTTCACCTTTTAGAAATTGATTTCTCACCAGGGACCTTTTCCTCTTTTGTCGGCCATCATGAAAGTGTCCCTTATCTGCCTTAATAACACTTAACTCTCTGGACAAGGAAAATGATTGAAAAGAAAAATAAAACACTTTTGTCCATGGACTGCTATAATCTTTGATAGGAAGTAATTATTTCAGGATTGATGCTGGGTGCAAAAATACTTTATGCTATCTCTTTTTTGCTTTATTATAAACTTTTTTTACTAAAATAAAAATCAAGGTGGATATTAGCCAAAATTTTATCCTTAAGTTAAGATTAGTGTTCCTGTTTTTCTAATACAACTTCCAGTTATTTTTTTAAACTATCATTATAAAGTGAATTTTGTAGTTGACATGTTTATTTAATTTTATACTGTGGCATTTCCCTTCCATTTTCTATAAGTTTTGTTTTTTAATCTCTCTGCCCCAATCCCATCTACTCTGTATACAACATCTCATTCCTAATGTAACAAATACTACCACCCTGGGGTAAATCTCGCCAGACCATTTTTCTGGTTTTGCAATCTGTGTTAATTATAATTCTAAGATTACCCCCAATGAATAATACCCTTTGTTATATTAATAAATACCAATCTTTATTATGGTGGGGCCTGGCATATGATGTGATAATCACTCTTGCAATTGTATTACATGGTAATTTAAAGTGATTTTTGCTAATGTAATTAAGGTCTGCAACCAGTTGAATTTGAGTCAACTGCTAAATTACTTAAGGAAGATTAGCCAGGGTCAGCCTGACCTAATCATGTAAGCTATTAAGGAGGTATTGAGCACTTTCTGAAAAGAGGGACCTTTTTCCTATTGTTTTCGAAGAAGTGAATTTCGAAAGGGCCATTTGGATTTCTGAGGGCAACCTCTAGTAGCTCAAAGAAGCCCTTAATCAATATACACAAAAAATTAATACGTAAGTAAATAAAATAAAGACTTCAATCTTGAAGTTACAATTAACTTGATCTTGCTAACAACTTGAATAAGTATGGAAAAGGACTTCAAATTCCAGGTGAGAGGTGGGTCAGCTGACACTTTGATTTCCAACTTGTAAGATGCTAAGCAGAGAAGCCAGCAATGTGATTTATGATTTAGTGTAACTATGAGATAATAAAAGTTTTAACTGCTAAGTTTGTGACAACAATAGAAAACTATTTCACAATCATCTACACACACATATTGAGGCAATATAATATGCTATTCCTTGTAACAGGATGCTAAAATGGAACTTTGCAACAGATGAATTTACAATTATAGTCAGAGATTTTATTCCCCTCCATCAATAATGTTATAACTAGTAGATATAAAATCAGTAAGGACCTAGAATATTTAAACAACACAATCAACAACCCTAACCTAATTAACCATTCTGTCTAACAACAGCAGAAAGCATATCCTTTTCATGCACCCATGGAAAACATTAACAAAGACCACATCCTGGAACATAAAACAATTCTAAATGCCCTTAATGAAATCAAAGTCACGCAAAGTATATTCTATGCTCAAAATAGAACTAAATTAGAAATTAATAATAGAAAGATGGGAAAATCCTCTGAGATTTAAAAATTTAATAACACACAGCTAAGTAACTCTATAGACTAAAGGAAAATTCCATAAGAAAATTATAAAATATTCTGAAATAAACAAAAATACAAAAAACAAAATATCAAAATTTTGCAGTGCTACAAAAGTAGTAATTAGAGGTAATCCTATACAAATAAAGTTCTATGTTAGAAGAAAGTTCTCAAATCAATGACCAAAACACCTACAGAAAGAAAAAAAAAAGAGAGCAAAGGAGCCCAATTAAGCAGAAAAAAAGAGAGTAATAAAGATTAAAAGGACAATTTAATGAAATAAAAACAGAAAAACAATAGAAAAAAAAAGTAGAACTAAACTCTAGTTCTTCGAAAAGACCAAAAAAAAAAAAAAACCTACAGCCAGACTGATGAGAAAAAGAAAGAGTAAAGGTGCAATTTACCAAGTCAAGAATAAGAGAAATATCATCACACAGGTTCTACAGATAATAAAAACATAAACAGAAAATATGAAAAATGTCATGCCAATAAGTTAAATAATTTAGAATAAAGAGAAAAATTCCCTGAGAGAAACAGATTATCAGAATTTACTGCAGAAAAGAATAGATGACCTACAGATCCTCATATTCATTAATGAAGGAGAATTTGTAGTTAAAAACTTTACCAATTAGAAAATTTCAACCTCAGATAGTCCTGCATTGGTGAACTCTAACACAAAAAGGAAGAAATTAAAAATGAAAAAATGGATAATAAAGATGGTAAATGTTATGTCATATGCATTTTCTCATAATTAAAAAAAACTAAGTTTAACAACAACAATGTGAAATAGGCAGTTTGTCTCTACAACTTACGCTTTCATTATTTTGTAAGTAATGTCACAGGAATGTTTTAACCAATCTATAAATGTATGAATACACACTGATATATAAATATGGAAAACACCATTGATTTAAATTTTGCGCAAAAGTATTGGACTATGATTGTCCTTCAATACCTCATAAAGCAACACTTGATAAGAACCTAGGCAAGAGAAAATTTAGTAAAAGTATGTTATGGGAAGAAAAGGTTATAACCACCTTCCTCAATTAAAATCGAAAATGTATTCCCTATTCTACCTTCTTTTCTATTTAATTATACTCTTCTTTTTCTTCTTCCATTTTCCACATGATCTATAATTATACCTTCTGGTATCAGCATGCCAAGCAGCAAAACAGAGAAGATATTGACATTTTCATGGGCCAAATGCTTTGAAAGTCTCCAATAACTTCACTAAATCTTTCTGCAGCAAAGGCACCCACAGAGAAAAATGGAGAAGCAGAAGAAAAATTATATATACATCTTACAGAGAGGACATGACACTCAGGATTTAGTAACCTCAGAAAAAAACAATCTGGCCTATAGAAAAAGCTAGTTTTGGGCAGTGCCTGTGGCTCAGTGATTAGGGCGCCGGCCCCATATACCAAGGGTGGCAGGTTCAAACCTGGCCCTGGCCAAACTACAGCAAAAAAATAGCCAGGCGTTGTGGCGAGCGCCTGTAGTCCCAGTTACTTGGGAGGCTGAGACAAGAGAATTGCCTAAACCCAGTACCTGGAGGTTGCTGTGAGCCATGAAGCCATGGCATTCTACCAAGGGCAACAAAGTGAGACTCTGTCTCTAAAAAAAAAAAAAAACAGAAAAAGCTAGTTTCATTATCAGAACCCAGAAATCTATGTAATGTCATTTTGACCAACAGCCTTCCTCTTCCTAGAAAAAAAGGTGATTTTTCTAAGAAGTTTAAATTAGGTACGGTTAAGTCCTTTAATAAAGTAAACAAAGTACACGTTGGCTAGATTAATCAGAAAGGCATTTAGTTATTAAAAACATTAGTAGCTACCAAAACAGTCATTAGGGCTCGGTGCTTCTAGTACAGTGGTTATAGCACCAGCCACGTACACCCACCCAGGCCAGCTAAATAACGATAACAACTGCAACAAAAAAATAGCCAGGCATTGTGGCAGCCTGTAGTCCCAGCTACTTGGGAGGCTGAGGCAGGAGAATAGCTTAAGCCCAAGAGTTTGAGATTGCTGAGAGCTGTGACGCCATGGCACTCTACCAAGGGTGACATAGCGAGACTCTGTCTCAAAAAAACAAAAACAACAACAACAAAAAAAGTGGTTAGTTGGAGAAACACACAAGGTTGATATTTAACAAAAAAGTACAAACTATGCAGCAGAAGAGGCTGGATTTAACCAGTCAACAAAGTTATCAGCACGCCCACGTTAGTTACTGAAAGGAAAGAATTTCGTACTTCTGCAACCACTTTGTCACATTAATTGATACCACTTGTGATACATTTTCATGTGTTAACTTGATTAGGCAACAGTGTTCAGTTATTTAATTAAATACTAATCTAGGTGTTCCTGAAAGGAAACTTTGAAGATGTAATTAAAATTCCTAATAAGTTGAATTTAAGTAAGAAAGAAATCCTAGACAATCTGGGTAGTCTTAACTAAATCAGAAGATTCAAAAAGCAGGGCTGAGTCTTCCCTGAAAAAGTCAGAAGAAATTCTTCCCATTGACAACAGCTTTGTCTATGCCCCTGGAGTTTCTCCTGCTCATAACTTTCCTTTTCTGACTGCCTGTGCTGCAGATTTCCTAATGTAATTTAATTCCTTAACAAATGTCTGTAGGTAGCTAGATAGCTACTGAGATATGTATAGATACACAGCTAGAAATAGAATCCTGACTGCGACATGACTCTGTGGCAAGAGCTTGTCTTTGACACCTCTACCATCCCCCAAATCCAGAGGCTGCCTGGAAGCAACATAGGATCGTGACTCAAACCAATTTCTTCTACTTCCCATTTCCAAATCAATATCTCCCATGAATACACCGAAATCAACCACCTGTGTCCTAGCTCCAACAGAGACTAGGAACTCAGCTTTGATTTGTATAGGTAAATTTTTCTAAACAATGGAAGTCTATCCACAAGGATTAAAAGTAGCCATGAATATATATAATTTCTGCTCCTGAATTTTCTGGCTTCTCAAAACATCTCAAAGGATGAATTCATTCTTTTACCTATTAATCCCAATTAGTAGTTGATTAAATTTCTCTGTATACATATTTGAGTTCCTACTGGCTTTTGTTAGATAAGCATATGTAATGACTATTTGTTTACATTAACAAATACTGGTCTGTGTATCAGTCAGGATGGTCTAGATTGTGTAGCTGTGACAAATAAACCCCAGATTCTGAGGTTTAATACAACAAATGTTTATTTCTTGGTCATCTTACAAGATGTCTGTGATAGGGTAAGAGGGATTCACTGCAGTCATTCAGGAAGACGGGACAATGAATACTTCTTCTTGAACTACATTTCCATAATTGTTAATGCAGAAAAATGGAGCATGATATAGCATGCATTCCACCTTAACATTTCTCAAAGAAGTGTCACAGGTTTCTCCTCCTCACATTTTGTCAAACAAACATAGGTCATTCTTAAATTCTGGATGTTATGTAATTATAATATATTTTTATAAGAACCAGAGTATTTGTTGACAGCATTCTTGACTGCTCAAATTTTCAAACAATAGCTTTGTAAAAGAATGCATAGTCCTTTGCCTAAAGCATAGTACAAATAACCAGAATCTACAAGGAATTCAACCAACTCAGCAGGAAGCAACAAATAACTCCATTAAATAGTGGGCAAATAACATGAACAGGTATTTTGCAAGAGAATATATACAAATGGCCAACAAACATATGACAAAAATGTTTAATGTCATTAATCATGAAATAACTGCACTTTAAAACCATCATCAGATACCACCTTACTCCACTAAGAATGGCCATTATTAAAACATTAAGAAACAGAGAAATCATTTGTATCATTAGAGTATAAAGATACACACTGATAGGTTATTAGTTATCCTGATGCTTCTGGACTTGAACTAGCTAGACTACTTCATTGAATTACAGTTTTGGTGAGCTCTCTCTTTTTCTCCATGCTGCCTTCTACCCAGATAGAAAGATAGATAGAAAAATATTACAGAGGAAGTAGACACTATCTAGTTCTTTATCTATAGAAATAAATATTTGTGTGTGTAAGTATTCAGATATATTCATGAAATTATATGTACTTGCAGATAGATAATAAATAAACACACACACACTAATTATGGTCTGAATGTCTGTGTCACCCCAAAATTTGTAAATTAAAGTCCGAAACCCCATGGCAGTGGATATTAGGGGTGGAAGCTTTTAGGAGGTAATTAGTCATGAGAGTGGAGTCCGCAGGAACATAAAAAGCTCCTTATATAAGAAGCTTGTTTGACCTTTCCACCATATGAAGACACAGCAAAAACTCACCATCTATGGACCAGAAGTAAGTGCTCAATAGACACCAAATCTGTCAGCACTGTGTCTTTAGGCTTCTCAGCCTCTAGAACTGAGCAATGAATTTGTATTGTTTATAAGCTATCCATTGATGTAGACTATAAAAGCAAAGTAAGCTCACAATTTTCTTCAGATAATTCTGTCAAAATTGCGTTAATATACTAATTCACAGGTATTTCATTAATGTGGGTATGTATTTATGTGTTAATACTGTAATGGTATTTAAAACATCAAACACTGAAAGGGGGATGGATGAGAAAAGTTACTCAACTGAGACCATGTACATTATCTGAGTGATGGACACACTGAAAGCCCAAACTTCACTGATACAAAATATTATCCATGTAACAAAATTGCATTTGCACCCCTTAAATTACATAAAAGTAAATAAATAAATAAATACTAAAAAAAATGAGAAACAATAAATGTTAGTATGAATGTGGGGAAAAGGAGATGAGTGTACACTGTTGGTGGGATTATATACCTCTCCATAAAACAGTATAAATATTTCTGAAATAACTAAAAGTAGATCTACCATTTTATCCAGCAATCCCACTACTGGGTATCTACTCAAAGGAAAAGAAGTCATTATATTAAAAATAAATATTCACTCATAGCTTATTTCAGCATAATTCACAATAACAAAGACATAGAATCTACCTAAGTATCCATTAACCAATGATGAAGAAAACGAAATATATACAGAGTATGCCAAAAAAGGACTACACATTTTAAAGAAGGAAAAACTATATTAAATTTGTGCTACCCAAGTCACATTTGACTTCTTCAATCATAAGAAGTGCACCTGTGGCTCAAGGAGTAGAGCGCCATATACAGGAGATGGTGGGTTCAAACCCAGCCCTGGGACAAAAACTGCGGAAAGAAAGAAAGAAAAGAAAAGAAAAGTGCTCCACATGACTAGTATTTGTCTTTTCTTATCAATGTATTTATTGTTACAATTTTAATACCATTTTCCTTTCTTAAAATGCATAGACATTTTTCAGCACCATAGAATACTCTTCAGCCAAAAAAAAGAACAAAATATTGTCTTTTGCAGCAACTTGGATAGAACTGCAGACCATTATCCTAAGGGAAGTACCCCAGGAATGGAAAATCAAATACCTCGTGTTCTCATCTATAACTGAGAGCTGATGTACAGGTATGTGTGAACATGCAGAGTAGAATAACAGACATTGGAGACTCAAAAGGGGAAAGGGCTGGCAAGAGGTAAAGGGAAAAAAAAATTACTTCTTTGGTGCAATGTACACCGTTTGGGTGTTAGTATACTAAAAGCCCAGACTGTGTCACTGTAGAAGATATCCACTTATCTAAAGTCCACTTGTACCCCCAAAATCTGTTGGGGAAAAAACGAAAGGAATGTATATGTCTCATGTTTTAAAAGCTTACTTAGTGGTGACAAAAAAGGAATTTATAAATTCTAAAGTTTTCATTTACATAGCAGTGACCAGATGTGGTAGGGTGTGGAGCATGACAATTCCTGGTACATTCTACTGCAGAGAGCGCTCAGTATATGGTGTAAGGAGTAGCCTTCCGGCTGGGGTTTGACTAGAAAACTTTCCAGGGCAGTGCCACGATTTCTAGGATGCAAAATCATTCAGGGAAGTTAAAAAAGGTTAAAAGCATCTGTTTGGCTTCTCTCCTTTGGGTAGACCACAGGTCCTCAGTGTAAAACCTAAAGAAGGAAAACCAGTGAGTATATCAAAGAACTATAGGAGACTCTGATACCAGTAGGGGAGGCGTGAGTGGGTGCAATTCATAGATGCTGCCCTGGGGGGGAGCACTTCTGTAAAGAAGCCCACATACTCCTTTGTGTTTTATCAAACATGCGTCGGAAAAATAGTGCGAGCAGAAGGCAAGTCTGAAGGACACTTTCTGTTTCCCCGTGGTCTTCAATAAGCAGTCAGACATCTCAGAAATTTCTCTGTGTCTTAGAGAAGAGGTAACACAGAAGTGTGGCAGTGGCCTGAGTGCTTAAGAAAGGAGCCCCAGTGTGCAGACCTAGAGCAAGGCAAAAGATGGGACCCCCCTCCCCCCGAGTTGTCAACAGAGGATTCCCCCAAACAGCACAGAAGGCAAGGCAGGACAAGTTGCACATCGGCGGATACCAGTCGAGGGACCACGCAGTCACCTTGGCAAAGACCATGGATGATCTGAGGACATTGAACTTCTCTAAAGATTCTGCCAAAGCTTCTGTCCTCATGCCTCATCCTCGGGAGAAACAAAGGTGTAGGGGGATTGCTGCAAACTCTGACCTGGTTTGAATGCCGGCTGGGAAAACGACGCTGAAAATATGCAAGTTTAAAACAAAGCCTGAGAGTGTCTGAGAAGGCTTACATTAACTCAGGCCAGGTAGGGAGGCGGAGAATGCAGCCTTTCTCCTGCCTCAGAAGGTTTTCCTGATTTCTAACAAAGGTGAGTATGCAAAAGACAGGGTTGAAAGAACCCCAAGTTCCATCTTCTTCTTAGCAAAGTATCTCAAAAATGGAAGAAAAAGTATCCAATGTACTCAGTCCTACTATGAAACTACTTTATTGCTTTCATATGAAAGCAATAACCCAATTATAGCACAAGAATATCGGGAGAGGTGCAAGGGAGGGGAGGGGAGGGGAGGGGGGAGAAAGGGTGGAGGGAGGATAATTGGTGGGACCACACTTACTGTGCATCTTAGAAGGGTACAGGTGAAACTTAAAAATGCAGAATATAAATATCTGAACACAATAACTAAGAAAATGCCTTGAAGGCTATGTTAACCAGTTCAATGAAAATATTTCAGATTGTATATAAAAGCAACACATTGTACCCCATGATTGCAATAATGTACACAGCTATGATTTAATTTAAAAAAAAGAAAAAGAAAAACATAAAGAACCCCAAATTCCCAAGAAGACTGAATAGAGAAAGCGAGACTGGGTGAGTGGTAGGGGCTTGGTAAACAACTGATGGTGTATTCAAATAAAAGGCAAGGGAGAAATTAGTTCCATTTACCTAGGGGAAGTAAACCAGGTTTCCTAATTTACCTACATATTCAAAGAGTTTAATCCCTCCAATCTATTGACTCTCCAACATATAGGTCTGGTCTAGCCAGTCTGAGGCCTCTTGGTTCTTTGGAAGAAACCCCAGGGATTGCCCATCTGCAGGCATTTCCCTAGATACTCCAGGATTGAGGCTGGAGACCCCAATGAGAAGTTAACCTATCTACCTGCCACACAAAGGGAGGTTGGAACAACAAAAAAACTGAGCATTTAAACCAGAAGTAAGAGTTGTCCCATATGCCCATCATCCATTTTCAATAATTATCAATATTTCACCATTCCAGCCTCACTTTTTTTCTTTTCTCTTTTTTCTCCCTTCTTTCTCATTTTCATTTTTGTTTATTATTTAATATTCCTTCATTTCTTTCACCCTGTTTTTTTTTTTGTGTGTGTGTGTGAAATAAATGTAACACACTCATGCCTTCAAAATATCAACTGAGAAGTTATTAGGAGCCAGTTAAAATGATAAACTGTAACCCTCCCCCTTCAGAAACCTTAAATTGTATAGAAGAAGGGTCAGATGAACAATTATAATCTACTGAACTAAACACAATAATACTAGCATGAACCAGGAGGATATTGAGGTGAAGGGATAGAAATAAATAGGAGCATAACGGGAAAATAAAAAAAAGGTGATAGAACATTATGAGAGAAAGACCACTATGGAAGGAACAACGTATAGGGTGTCCTGGACAACTATTTCGCATTTCACATGAACTTCATGGACACCCTGTATAAAAAGATTCAGAGCACGAGAAGAGAGGCTGTCACTTCCAGAAACCACAAGTGATAGAGCTTTGATGAGTCACAAAGAGAATTACGAAGAAGTGGTACAAGATAAACCTGGAGAAGTAGACAAGGAATAGGTCTAATCCTGGTATTAGAAAGAAAATATCCTTAGAATTGTGTTGATTTTTTAAAGAGTTCCAAGCAGAAATGAAAAAAATCAGAATTAGTTTTGAAAAGATCTCTAGTAGAATGAATAGAATAAACACAACCTGGTATAATGAGATAGACAAAACTGGTGAGATTGAAAAGAAAGAGGAAAGTAACAACTAAACATTGCTAGTAAGACAACAGCAGTAGAAGCAGGAATTGAAAAGAAAAATAAATTACAAGGAATGACTCTAAGTAAATGCTCTGAAAAATTAAATGAGTGAAAAAAATTTAGGGAAAAGATAACATAAAAACTGGACACATGACAACTCCATAATCATTTAAGAAATAAAATCAATTGTTAGAAATTCCGCCCCTCTAAACAAAATAAAAACAAGAATAAAAACATCAAGTGTTAAGATTGTTTCATAGGCAAATACTTATAAATATTTTAAAAATCAATATTAAATATTTTTAATATTAAAAAATCATATGTCCTCTCCCTATCTTTCTTTCTTCCATCTTACCATTATTCCCTCCCTTTTGTTTTTCTCTATATATGTTTTATTTTTAAGGCTGTTATAACCTTGATATCCAGATTTATAGATGACATTACAAAGAAACAAAACTTTAGAACAACATCACTTATGGACATAGATACAAAAAAAAATAAGTAAAGTAAGTCCAGCTTTTTCAAACATAGACATTTATACATACATATAAAAACACCATTAGAAAAAGTTGGGTTTATTATAGGAATGAAAAGATCATTTTCCTTAAAAACATATATTAATATAATTTGAAATAAACTGATTAAAAAAGAAAAAAATCATTCTCACCAGATACAGAGAAAATCATTTACTAACCCAAAATCTATTCATTAAAAAGTAAATACTTGCAGGTGCGGGCGGCTGCATCGGCCTGCTGGATAAGATGGCGGTCTCCACAGGAGTTAAAGTTCCTTGTAATTTTCGCTTGTTGGAAGAACTTGAAGAAGGACAAAAAGGAATAGTCGATGGTACGGTTAGCTGGGGCCTTGAAGATGATGAAGATATGACACTTACAAGGTGGACAGGCAGGATTATTGGGCCACCAAGGTTTTCTGCAGCAGTGTTTGTTGGCGTTAGACCACCTTTAGCACCTTTTCCAAGTTTTCTTATGTAAATGAAGACAAATTATGAAAACAGAATATACAGCTTGAAAGTAGAATGTGGACCTAA